>LPNX010048134.1:133641-148046 GCA_001517045.1 Pseudotsuga menziesii
TTGATTTCTTCAATGATGTAAAGTCCCATCCACTCTGTATGCAGTTTTTTAGGTTTTCCTTTAACTCAACTGTTATACAACTATTCTGTATGGGAGGCCCACACTCCTCGCTATGTATTCAGAAATGTGTTAAGTAAATATATTAGATATATTAGATATATTAGTATAAATAATGAGCAGCATTTATTGTGCTCATTTTGGCCTCATCAATGAGGATTCCCTTGTAATCGTTATAAAAAGGCATGTGGCCTCCTAATGAAGTATTCAATCTTTCTTGTGCCTTTCATATGTCTCTCATTTTGTTTTAGGTCTGAGTGTTGTTTTGGATTTCTGAGTTGAGAGGTGAGACTCTCCTAGCCTCTTCGATCTTTGCTGATATTTGCTACGATATCTCACCCTAAACGCCAGATCAATTAGTATCAGATCGGTTTGTCTCAAGATCTAGGTTTTAAAATATATTTTTTCTACTATCTAATACCCTTTTTTCCTAAAACCTAACTCTCTCTTATTTTTCACTTCCTGTTAGTGGCATCTTTACTTTTTCATCTTATTTTAGGTTTTTTGGTTTTCTCTGCTAAAATTTGACAGTGGGCCTCTCCCCATGGCTGCAATCTAGATCTAATGCTCATTTTGATTTTCTCTCCCCCAATCAATGCCAAATGCATGAGTCTACATTTGCTACTTTTCACTCCCCCATTCGTTGCTAGGTGCATGTGTTTCCATTTGCATCTTTCCTCTCCACCACTCTCAGCATTGCCTCCTCCTGTCGCTCATCCCCAAGATCAAGGGAACACACATTTCATGTATCCACACATTCCCTCCATTTTCTTCTTTCCTCTCCACCACTCTCAGTGTTTTCTCCTCATGTCACTCATCCCCAAAATCAAGGGAGTGCACATTTCATGGCTCCACACATTCCCTCCTTACTGCATGCTGCCAAGATTAGCTCCACTTTTAGGGCTACCTTCATGCACACTTTTGCTAATACACCCTCCATCTTTGCACCCTACATTCATGGATTCCCATTCCTTACTACATTCCCCTTTCCCATTTACTGCATGCACCTCACTCCCTGAAAACCATAACTCCACCCATTAATTGGCATGCACTCCAACCCATTGTAATCGATGCCTTTCCATTCGCTTCCAAAAGCATTCAGCACTTCCCAACTCCATGTTTATGCCAAATTAGGTATTGCGCCTCCACCAGTTTCCCTTTGCTCTCATGCACTTATCTTCCCTTCTTGTACTTCATCACAGAGTTGCATCTACCCTTAGCGCTGGGAATACTGCTTGTTCAGCTGGGCCTCCCATGCAAGGAAGCATTTTGGACACTGATTATCACTAGTTACCATCTCATTTTCCTCAATGGTCTTTGACATTTTTCCCTCACATCCATGCAGGCCTCCTAAATCACCTACAGTGTAGGTGTTTAAAATGAAAGACAACAATCAAGAAGCTCAAACTAATTCTACAGATATACCTCCAAAACAAAAGCGAGGGTGACCCTGTAAATCAAACGTTGTGTATTTAGGTGAGAAGGCTCATGTACTGCAGCGGTTGGATGGGAAAAAGAAACCAAGATGCAAGAAAATAGATTCATCAATGTCTTCATTTCCTGATCAATCAGTTCATGGTGTATTGGATGGTTCATTTGATGTTGGATACTTTCTGATGGTTAGGGTGGAAGACACTGATATAGTCCTATGATATGTTTTCTTTGATCCAGGATTGTCAATGCATGTTTCAAAAGCAAATGACATTGCACCGCATGTCAATCTCACAAGGAGAAATGAGAACATTCTTCTACCCCCTGAACTTCCTCCATTTATTCACAATATTGTAGCAATGCCATCAACTCATGTTCCTTTATTGCCAAATCTGGCGCCTATTGTGAATAGTCAAGGAATAACACCAGTTCCTATACCACATCGAACTGCGCCTCCAGTGCAGGTTGGCTCAAATCATACAAGAGTTGTTTTGGGTCAACCAAATGGGAGTTTACCAAAGTCTGTACTTGATCATTCTAACCATATCAACAAATATTCTATCCCAAAGGCATGAGAATCTTTCTCTTACATGTAGCAGCAACAACTATCACTCACTAGTGAGAAGCACTCTCTAGCAAGCCATCTTCAACATGGCATATTCAACAATATTCAGAAGTTCATTTGGCATCCGCCAGCAAGCCATCTTCAACAATTTGCAGAAGTTCATTTGGCATCTGCCCAGCCCTGGTCCAATCCCAGCCGAGGGTTCACATTTGTTTTTTAGTTTTACTTCCCACCACTATTAGTTCTTTGTTAGTATTAGTTCTCTCTCAATTAGCTAGATTTTAGTTGGTTCCCTTTCAATTCCATTTTTTCTATTTATCAATTCCTCCAGCAGTACGCTACATAGCTTTGTTTACAGAGAAGTTTTTCATGGGGTTTGAGGTAGCTTCAAGTTTTTTTATCAATCCAAATCACACCCTTCTGATCGTTTCAGTATCAGTTCATTTTTCAGTGGATACACATGTCTCCTAGCCCCAAGGGCGCACATATATCCACCACCAAGAGAGGAGGTTCACAGATCTAAAACAATATATATCTCTCCCTCTAGTTTATTTACAACAAGATGACGAACAACAATTGTATGGGAATCCCCACCTGCTTGCATCTTGCAAGAGAGAAGGTTCACAGATCTAAAACAATACAAATCTCTCCCTCTAGTTTATTTACAATAAGATGTACAACAACAATTGTATGGGAATCCCCACCTACTTGCACATTACATCATCATCATCATCATCATTGAGTTGCAACAAAGCTCTGCACCTCTTCTACTTTTTGGCTTCTCCTCTTTGCAAGCATGGATTTCAACTTCAACCGGGAGGCAGGAAAGCAAGGACGCTTTCCACCTCAACCGGGAGGAATGGGATGTATGGGAGGCCCACACTCCCCATTATGTATTTGATAATGTATTAAGTAGATATATTAGATATATTAGTATAGGTAATGAGCATCATTTACTATGCTTGTTTTGGCCTCGTCAATGAGGATTCCCTTGTAATGGTTATAAAAAGGCATGTGGCCTCCTAATGAAGTATTCAATCTTTCTTGTGCTTTTATTGTGTCTCTCATTTTGTTTTAGGTCCAAGTGTTTTTTTGGGTTTCTCAGTTGGGAGGTAAGGCTCTCCTAGCCTCACCTTTGATATTTGTTGATCTTTTCTACCATATCTCTCCCTGAACGACAGATCAACAACAACACCAGATCTCCAACCGACAAATTTTTGTTTTTGATATTTTGGTCGTGCCATGATTTCTGTTGATGTTTTTGAATTTCTTGGTGTTGGATAGCACTTAGTCGGTGTTCCTCTAGTTTAGATAGTTACATTAGTCACTCCTTCCTAGCTTCTTTGACATTAATATGTAAAATGTCAACGATTACTGGTGTCTGTTGTCGAAAGTGTAGGGGAACGACTGCTTCTTGGCCATAGACTAGTCTAAATGGTGTTTGGTCTATAGATTGCTTATATTTTGTTTTGTATGCCCATAGAACAGCATGCATTAGAGGAAATTTCAACTCAAAATGGCCCCCCTAAGGAAAATAATAAAATAATAGTTAAAATAATAAAATAATATTTATTAATTTTGGAGGAAGAAAAGAAAAAAATTACTTTTTTTGTTCGTATTTTCGACATATCTCCCTGTGTTTTTACTCAAATTTTGATCAAGAGAGCTCGTTGGATGTGGAATTAAATTCTACATCCAACAAGTACCCACTTGACATACCTTTTAAGGGCCCCACTACCCCTTGTTAAGGTTTTGTTAAATGCTTCAATTGCCCCATTAGACTGAGGGTGATAAGTTGTGCTTCTTCTATGGTCGATTTTAAACTAATATGTTATGGCTACAATGGTTTTGTTAATAAAATGTGATTCCTGGTTGCTGATTAGAGTCAGTGGATAACATAATCTAGTAATTATATTTTTGTATATGAATTTGGCAACTGCTTCACTAGAACAGGTTTCAATAGGTTCTGCCTTTGTCCATTTTGTAATTTATTCAACGATTGTTATTATATAGCATGCTCCTAACCTTCTAGCAGGAACTAGGAATGGTCCTACAAATTCAGCAGCCCAAATTTCAAACGTTAAACTTGGATTTACTGATATTAAGGGCATCTCAGTACTTGGTAGGGGTCGACCTAAACATTTACAACGATCACATTTACTGAAAAACTTTCGACAATATTTGTATAATTTCAACCACCATAGTCTCGACTGTTGGATTTTTTAGCAGTCGTGTCAGACCGAAAATGTCCTCCAGTTGGGCCATAATGTGCTTCCTGCATTATGCTCTCTCTTGCATGCTCTAAGACGCAACGATGGATTACCTCATCCAATCTCATTTTATATAGGAATTCATTAATTAGACTACACGGTGTAGCTTTCATTGCTAAAATTTGTTTCTTTTTGGTACTCATTCCTTCATGTGCTTGTCCAGTTTCTAAAAATTGAGTTGTTTATTCTAGTTCAATCAGTACATATTATATTCGGAATAGGTGTGCATCTGGAAGGTCATCTTCAATTACTCATGTTGGTTCCTCTCCTGTTTCAATCCTCGACAAGTGGTCAAGTCCAATATTTAGCTTTCTCGGTTGAACTAAAACTTCGAACTCAAATTCTTGAAATAACAACAACCATCGACAGGTTCTTCCATGATGCAGAGGCTTATTTACTAAATATTTCAAGGCTTGGTGATCTGTGTAAAATATGAAGGGGTTAGCTAATAGATAATGTCGATACTTCTGGAGTGCAAATACCATTCCTAATGCTTCCCTTTCTTTCATGGAATAGTTACGTTCTACTTTGTTTAGCTTTCTACTAATGCATAATTGGGTAGTCCATCCCATCATCCCCTGTTTGTGTTAATATTGCACCAATTGCTATGCCTGATGCATTGATGTGTACATGAAATTTGACTGACCAATTTGGGAATATGAGAATTGGGGCTTCGACTAATTTTTTCTTTAGGGTGTCAAAGAATGCATCGCATTATTTAGTCCATTCATATTCCTAATCTTTTTTTAATGGCTCTTCGAAAGCATATGTCAGATCTGAGTGATGATGAATGAATTTCCTATAGTAGCTTGCCATGCTCTAATAAGACCCTAACTTGTTTTGGGTTGACTAGAGGTTTCAAGTCGAGAATTATTTTGATTTTTGCAAAATCAACCTTGATTCCTTCTTTGCATACAATATGATCTAATAAAATTCCTATAGGTGTTACAAAGATGCATTTTTTATGTTAAGTGATAACTGGATCTGTTGGCACCTTTCTAACATTAGTCTTAGCCACTTGGAGTGATCTTTAAACTTGGAGTAAATCATCTAGTCATCAAAGTATACAACCATTGTCTTATAAATGTATTCCTGGAATTCTTTGACTACTATTCTTGAGAATACAACTGGTGAATTTTTTATAACAAATGGCATAAATTTATAAGCAAATGAACCGAATTCACAGATGAATGTTGTCTTATTTTGATCCTCTTTGACAATTGGCACTTTATTGTATCCAGAGAATCCATCTGTGAACCAGTAATACTCATGTACTGTGACCTCATTAAAGATTTCACTTGCAAATGGAGTTGGGGATGGATATGTCAAGGTGACTTTGTTTAGCTCTCGAAAGTCAACACAGATTCTCAGTTTTGTCGGATCATGCTTCTTCGGTTGTACGACCATTGGGATTTCCCATTTCGATTGTTCGATAGGATAGATGATGCTAGCTGCTAACATATTGTCGATCTTTTTTTTCACTCTCTCCTTATATTTATGATCAAGTTTGTAAGTTCGTTTCTTTACAAGTCTTGCATCAGGTTTAATATCAATCTTCATTTCACCCATTTCTTGTACTAAACCTTTAATGTCTTTGTAATCTCATGCAAAGACATCTTGAAATTCTTTTAATAGGTTGACTATTTCTATAGTCTTTCCTTCATTCCAATAATCACCTATTCTTGCCATATTTGATCTATTATCATTAGATATGTTGAATTCTTTGGTTTTGACCTTCGCGTCCATCCATTCTGGCACTTTGCTTTCATTGATTTGTCTACTTCCCTCCTTGAATTGTGAGAATGATTCTAGGAAGTTGACTGCTGTCATCCAATAGCTATCTTCTTTTTTGGTTGTTTCAAATTTGAATATTATTCGAACTAGTTTTGTCGTTTCCGGGTGGTCTGATTTCCATGAAAATATTTTCCCCATTATGCATTTGGTTTCCAAGCAAAGTCTAGTTGAATGTCATATCTTATTCGACTGAATATTATGGCATGATGCTTTTGGTCGATTGTGATTTTGTGTTGAACCATTATTAACAACCCTTTTTATGAATGCTTTAATCTGGACTGCCGATTCGACTAATTGATCGTTCTCTGGTATGAATTTGAAGTCTTTAGTGAAATTTTCTTTAAGTTCGTTCCATAGGAATGTTTCACCTCATGATTCTTCCATCTTATACCACTTATTTGGTAGATCATCTAATATCGATGGAAACAAGTGCCTCCATATTTTCTCATCTTTGTAACCAAGTATTCTCCATTCTTTCTCACATATACTTATGTGTTTCTATAGGTCTTGACCCTGTGTGAAGATTGGTATTTGTGCCTGTTTTGTTAGATTCTTCCCTCTGAAACTTTTAACGAAGTATGTTGAAGCTGTCGTCCATGTTTGTATCCTCGATTGATGGGTGTCCCACCATCAATCAACTTGACCTGTAAACGTTTCGACTAGGCATTGCAGTCAGTCGAATTCACCTATGTTTTTGGAGACTTGCTCAATGTGAAGTACCGATGAGTCCCTTTATTTATATCAAAGTGACTACCCTTTTTTTGTTTTGATGGGTGCTCAGGAAGGGTATTCCTTAACTTTTCTTTCGAATATTTATAAGATTATGGAAACAGTAAAACATTGTCGTGGCTTCTTTTTAGGGATGGCTTGAATAGTCCGACACTCTCTTGCTTGGAGTTAGTATTTTTCCATCACCCCAATCGTATAGTTTTGCATATGAACTGTAGCCAACTGAGTCTAGATTGCCTAGATAGATTTATCCATATATATTTGGTTCAGAATAATCTTCATTGTTTTGGATTTGATAGAGCTATCAGGCATCGAATTCTTCACCTATGGGTTTTGTCCAAGGTTCACCTTGCGAAGGATGAATGGGGACAATTACTTTCTTTCGGTTTCCCTTTAGCTTTATCCTTTATTTATCTAAGGAAATTGACGCCTTCATCTTTCTACCCCATGTTCGGTCCACTAAGGCTGAGAAGGAGATGGATCCTTCCTTAGGGTTAATGATTTAAAAGTTGACCTATGTGGTAATGTCTTTTATGGTCGTGTCGACATTTCTTCATACCCCTATAGGTTTGATGAGTCCTTGGTCAACTAGTTTTAGGTATATGCCCGATTCACTAAGTCGAGGTATTCCCAACTGTTCCCATGTGTCCCTTGTCAAAATGTTCACTTGTGATCCAAAGTCTAGAACAACTTGTCGGACACGGTATCCTTTGATTTCTAGTTTGATAAGTGGGTCATCATCGTTCTTATCCTTTTGATTTAAACTGCAAATACTCTTAGCTTGTTTATTCGTGCTAGATTTTTTCTTTACATTGTATAATAAATCGATAAATTGCATCACAAAGTTATCATTATGAATTAAATTAAGTAACTCTTGAGATATATTTTGTCGATAATCATCATTTTCTTCCTATGTACCTAATTCTTGAAACATATTTGATGCATCGTTATATAATTGCTTTTGTTTTATAGGATTAGGGTAGTCATATTTGTTCTTTATCTTAGTTATTATAGGATTTTCATTGCCAATTTGTGTTCCTTGTCTAGTGACTATTTGCAAATTCTTTGTACAAATAATATCAGATTTTTTAACACACGACAAGACGTTAATATTCTTCTTATTATTAATATTGTCTAGCATGGTGGGGCAATCCTCTAAGGAGTGAGCTCCCACACCACAAATGGTACAAAATTTTATATCGGTATGATCTTTGTATGGACAGTCTGCATACCAATGACCTTCTTTGAAGCATGTGTAGCACTAGATGGGTCATCGTGGTATGTTTTCTCGATTTCCAAAGAATCGGCCTCGACCAACATATCCCCCACGACGATTATTATCATAGCGGCGCTCATATATCTGGCCTTCATATCTCTGGTTACTTTGTTCAATCTAATCATTATTCCTTGGAATGTTATCGTTATTGTTATGTGCAACAACATTTGTTTGATAGACTGCGTGATAGTTCTGTCGGTTCTTGAGGTTTAAGTGACAGTCAGTTGTTGTGTGTCTTTTGAATTCATAGATTACGCACCAGGAATCCTTTTCATTTTTCATATTAAATGGACAATATTTTATTGCGTGAAACCCATGTTCCAAAAGCAGATGTCGCAAAATGATTTTGTCTAAACAAAGCATACATCTTATCTACTGATGTCTTGTCGGCAATTGTCTTTAGTATGGCCACCTATTGAGCACTTCGTACACAAGATATCTTGTCCTTTGATATTAAGGTCCCATAGTGATTTTTTCATTATTTCCAATTGCTCCTCAATATGGTTGTCTACAAGTTGTGGCCGGGTATTCTTCATCCATATCGATTTATAACACCTTCGTAAGTGCATCTTCGTATGTTTTAAACGGGTCCAGACTAATGTGCCTCTGGATCTTCTATAAAAGCCCTGCAAGAAACCATTGGATTAGTATTTGTTCATCTATATTGTAATCAAGCTAGCTAATTAGGTCTTTCAATATTTTGTCATATTCCCGGACAAACTCTGTCGGTTTTTGGACTGTCTTTTTTAACTTCTTTCCAGCTAGATGCTTTGCATCCAGTGTTTTAAAAAATGATAGAAATTGTTGCTAAATTTCTGCTTTGGTCGCATTGGGCATTTTCTCAATATAAGTCATGTACCATGTCACTGCTCACTTTCACAAAGCACCAACAAACTGTGCCATCTTTCAATCTTCATTTATTATTGTGATTGCTTCCCACGTCGAGTCGCAAACGAACCAATGTCATATGGGATCTCCATCACCCTCATAGAGGGGGATTTGTGCAGAGACATGCCCCATGTATTCAGCATCAGTTTCTCCTTTAGGTGGTGTTGGGGGTTGTGGTGGTGGTGGGATACTCTCTGTATCCCTGTATTGTTCACAGTTTTTTTTTACGGAACTTTCGTTTATGTCGAACATTTTGTATGCAGTTGTCAATTTGGTCTCGACAAGTTTTCGATCTAGTTTAGGTCCTTCTTTCGATATCTAAGTGATCTACTATAACTCGTATATCCTTCCTGAATCCGACCGATCTTTGTTTTCTAAATTTTTGTTTTCCTGGGGGGGTTCTCCTTCATGTCTCGGGTAGAGTAGATGGATACTGCAGTTGGATGGGTATGAATGAAATGTAACTCAGTTTCCTTCCTCTGGTCAGTTAATGACGATATGGTCGACATCATTTTCGTGGCCTTCTAGTCAACTCCATACACCAAACTCGCCAACTCGTAGTCTTAGGTATTCTTCGACAATGTCTTGTACTCAGGCACTCTGGTTTGAATTTATCAAAGATTGAGGATTAATATTTTGGGGTATTCTAATTTGGAGAGATTCACATTTCTCTATCCACATATCTTCATCCATCGATGACACTTCTTCATCTATGCCCTCTTCCCATTGGTCATGACCCAACTCTGGTGGATTATCCTCATGTTCTATCACTCCGATGGCCATTCTTCTCGAACGCATAGCAGTCTGCTCTCTAAGTTATTCCTTTATTTTATACGTCTTCTCTCTTTCTATTTTTAGTAAATCCAGTCTGATTTTGTGAGTCACTGTCCAAATTGTTTCCTTCTTGGCCTTACTTTTCATTTTTGGACGTGGTGTCTTCACAATTGACTATATTTCCTCTACTCTACCCCACAACATGACCATCTACCCCCCCAAGGCCTACCCAGTGCTTTATTAATCCTGGGTGGGTCTGTCTATTTTCTCAGAAAGTATTCCTACTCTCTTTCTACAATGAATTTTTCCCACACTTTCTGCTTTTTCGCCCAGTTAGTGTTAGACGGTGGTTCAATTAGTGATGGACGAGGCTCAACAATGCATCCTAATCCCCTATCAATCAAGAACTTAAGTGTTATATACCTGAATGGCACCTCTCCGTCCGAGTGCTGATATCCCTCATGTCGGCACACAAAAGGACACTTATGGATTGAGGTTGCCCAGATTCACTATACCTTGGCTCATGATGAAGTACATTCCATACATACCTAGCTGTTTACTTTTCCATTTTGCCATGTTGAGTTGTATTCGCGACTCTCTATATTGACAACTCGCGCATCATTCGCGAGTCTCCTAAACAGCAAGTCGTGAATCATTGTATTCGCAGGTTGCTCTTCTACAGAGTCGCGTATCATCCGCGGGTTGCTCTACTACAGACCCGCGAATGGTTTCCTCAACATTAAAACATAAAACCACGCACTAATGGGAGATTAGTTTACTCATTTAACTTAATATTCTTAACTGCCACAACCTCCCTAACCTTCGAGAACTACCTCATTTCATCCATATAAATAGAGGCCTTGGGGAGGGTGTTGATATTCATACTTGGAGAGCAAAGTTATGCTGGCGGATTTACTACAGAAATATTTGGAGCAGAGAAAATCAGAATCCTGTGGTGACAGAGGAGTCCTTGTTTCAGGCATTGGGTTGTAACCTAAACTCTTTCTATTGTTGTTAATAAAGAGATTACTTCTTCCACATGTGTTTCATGTCTTGTAGATTGATAAATGTTTATATGTTTATATGATATATGATTTGTCTAACCTGCATATATATACATGAATTATCTTGTACTTGGAAGAGTGTTTATTAACAGGTGAAGGAGGAACTAGCCTGGAGACTTTTGAAGAGGATCAGAGAGGAAGAAGATAGCAAGGACCAGCCTTCGTTTAATGCAAGTAAGTCCTTCTACTTTACTATTTCCTATTCTGTACTTCATAAGTCAAATTGTCTGCAAGAGTCTGAGTATGTTGGTAACCCCCAGACCTAGGTTATTAGGTGTATTATCCTGTACAACAGAACTGGCGACTCCGCTGGGGAAGCCTAGTCTGCTATAGGTCATTTTCTGTTTTTCCTGGGCAGTGTTTGCTTGAAGTCTACTTGTGATTTTTATCCTGCTTTCTTACTTACTTCAGCATTTGAAAGTCTAAGGTCTTTCTCTGTTTTTGAGAATTTTTTTTATACCTATTCGCGGGTTGTCCTACTGGACAGTCGCGAATATTGAGTAGCATTCGCGGGTTTTTCCACTGAACAGTCGCGAATCATTCGCGACTTGCACTGCTAGACAGTTGCGCATACTCCTGAAAGCTGGAATTTTTGTGTGAAAGTTTGCTTGTTCTTTTGCCTCCTATACTTCCTACTTTCTGAGAAGACTTTCTTTAAGAGTGCTGTGGAGTTGTTTGAATGTCTCAGGTGATCACATCTTAGTGCTTTTTGAAAGCCCTTGAGTTCTTTTTACTTGTTTTATTTACTGTTACCATCTTGAAGCTTTCTGGCCTATTTGGGTTCTTGGTTAGAGTGCCTGAGTCTAGATCAGTGATCAGGGTCTTAGACTCTGTCTTTCCAGACTGCCTCCTGTCAGTTATTGGTTTGCACTTGACTGTTTAAATCCTGCAGTGATTTCTTGGTCATTGTTTGCACCCAAGCTAGGGTTCCTAGCCTGCTTTTCTTGCTGGTTCTTAGGTTCTGTTTTCCTGGTTAGTTTCAGTTTGTGTTTTCTATACAGTTCATAAGCTTCAGGTTTACTCAAGCATTGCATTATAGATGCACAGTAGTTTTTTGAGCATTTTTTAAAGTGAAAAACAAAACATAGTTAATCTTTTGCATTGTAATTTTTGCATAAAGTAGTGTTTGATTTTCAGTTTAAAGAATATTATCTCAGAAAAATACAAAAACATAGGTTGAGTTTCTCTTATTAGTGCTTTTAATTCATCAATACATATTCGAAAAAATGAAAAGAAGTTTATTTTATATTGCTAGTTTGCTTTAAATGCACCTTCAATTTCATTTATTTTCTGCTGAGTCAAAACACCATACAGTCCATCACTTCCACTTCCTTTGAGTAAAAATAGCCCCTAAAATTAACGCATAAATTTAAAATTTATTAGAAGCTTTTATTTTCAGGGCCTTCCACCTACTAGCTTAGGATAGACTTGTGGGCTAGGGAGTGTAAACTTCCCACAAGCTATAAACTCAAACGTAGTGGGCCATTCTTTAGGTAAACCCTTGATTCTATCGCTGTATCTGGGAAGCTCCTCTCAAACGGGAGTTAAGCATGAGGCCGCGTGGAGACTTGGACAGAGGAGATAGCCCTCTGAATCCTTGTCAAAACGTAACTCAAGACTTTTACGCATCTGAGGATTCTGTCCTAGACAGAGTTTTGGGCTCAGCTACCCTGCTCATGTGTACGAGTCCGGCTTGCGACTGTCCCCCCAGACAGTGGGTATTGTCAAGGTAGCCTTAGTCTCTTGTCTTTTTAGGGCTCATACCCAGGTAAACCGGAAGGTTATTTCTGGTTCACCTTGAACGGAATTGCAAGGTAACCCTTGTGGAAAGTGTAGGAGGGCGGTTGGGTGATTCCTCCGCTTGTGCCTAAGAACCCCTCAAGGACACCAAGTAACTGTTCATCGGCTTTATTCAGGAAAGTATATCTTTATAGCCTGTTTTGATTGCTTGACACTTTAGGAACTTTTTAGTGTATGCTCTGTGGTTTTCTTGTGTTTAGTTTGGCCTTAGGGTGTGATTAGTTAAAGTCTTAATTCTGGAGGACCAACTGCATATAAGGTCAAGAAGGTTGAGAAACCTTCCTCCTCTCACACCACTGGAACCTCCACCTTTACCCCAAAGGCGGAGATTAAGCACAGGTGGTTCTTTTGAACCAGTAGGAGTAACTGAGGTTCTTGGTGAACCGGAGTTAATATCTAACCACTTTGACTTAGACACAGTCGAGATAGAAGAGTTGCAAGCTGACGAGTTTGCAAGAAATTATAATACCCCCTTGACTGATTTGAACGATCCAGTGATCGTGCAGGTTAGGCCTTTTAGTTCACTAGTACTAGGTGTACCTGTAGGTAGAAACATGTCTTCTGAAGGAGAAAGTTCATTTTTTTTCACCTCAACCCTTCCGGTTGAAGGGGTACTACCTCCCTCGGTTGGTACCTCTAGATCTAGCCTACCTTCCACACCCTTAACTCCAGCAAGCCGGGTGGTCCAACCACCGGTTTACTCGAAAATAGGAAGTATGCCTGGTGATATGGCTACTGGGATTCCCAGTATACCTACAATTCCTTCTTCCTTCCCTTACACTACCCACAGTGGTCCGGTGGGATCCTCGGCCTTTGTCCAAGGATTCCTTGGAATGGGGGGCACATACCCCCATCTACTCCATACATAGGTCCACCTCCTTCATATGTAGGAGTGCAGTTTGGGGGCAACACCTCTTATGGCCAAAGCTTCCAAACCCCTATTTCGGTCCCATACATGAGCTCTCCCTTCTCTTTGTTTAGTGGAGGGATACCTGCTCCAGTCTTTCAGACCCCAGCTTCTATGGGGATGGCCCGAACCACTTACACTACACCTCCAATCCAAAATCCGGTGGCTTACATATGGAATCCGTTCCAAAGAAACATTTCCACTTCACAACCGATGTCAGGGGGCAACCCCACTTTTACTTATGGGAATGTGGGGGCAAGCCCCTCCAATACCCAAGCTAGCACATCTAGTACATCGGTTAGGCCAAAACTTCCCTTTTTGGCAAATTTGAACTTGCCAGACTTATCGAAATTGATGAATGATCCGGTGAGGCATGACCCCACGTGGCCACCTGTTCCCACCAAATTGCCCTCGGATATCCCTAAATTCGAAGGTAAAGTTGGTGAAGATCCTGGGGCACATGCCACCACCTTCCACTTATGGTGTTCTTCCAACTCATTGAATGAAGATTTAGTGAGATTAAGGCTGTTCCAGAGGAATTTGACGGGCATTGCGGCAAAATGGTATATCGAATTGCCTTCTGCTTCCTTTAGTAGCTTCTGGGACTTGGCTACTACTTTCCTTAGCCACTTTCAGCTTCCAGTCCGATACGATTTCGGAACAGACTTATTGTCCACCTTTAGACAAAAAAAGGCAACCCACATCTCGGATCATATCCAAGAGTGGAGGAGGCGAAAGAGCCTTATCAAAGCTACCATCCCTCCTAAGTTTCTATTAGAATGGTTCCTTAAATCATTATTGCCCTATATATCTAAGGATGTTTCTACATCAGGAGTGACTAGTGAGGAAG
>LPNX010048134.1:156432-185028 GCA_001517045.1 Pseudotsuga menziesii
TTTTTTTTTTACTCCTCCTCTTGTCCTTTATACCTGGGGAATCTGATCATGTCTCCTACATGACAGATAAGTCTAGTTGTCCTATCTATCTGTTATACGCTGCCTTGGGTCATCTCTGTGTCGTGCTCACTGTTCAAGGATTCTTCCCACTGTTTGCTCTATCACCTGATTCCATCATTGTTATATCTGCTATCCCTTTCCTTGTGTTTATCTTCTTTTGCCCAGTTCCTAGTCACTCTTGTGATCCGTTGGAGGATCTATTGCCTTCCCTATCACAGTATGGTTCCGTTTCAGCACTTCCTGATGATGAAGACCTAGAGTTTTGATGATAGTACCTCTGGATTCACTTTCATCATTGGTGAACTCCTTTGCTTCAGTTGTCAATTATCATCTATTGGTTGACAAACTGTTGAATCCTTTCCATGTTCGACTTCAGCTTACCCTTATTCACATGGCTTGGATTGTACTTGGTTCTTTGGGATCCTATATGAAGACCTTAGTTCCTCACTTATGAACTAAGTTGCGCAAGACTATGTTCCATTTCTATATCCAGCTTCTAGATTTATGAAGACTCATCATTATTATATTGTGGCTTCGATCCACCTTTGTACTATACATGGTCTTTACCCATATCATATGATGTACTCAAATATTGTAAAGGAGCTAGTGTTCCAGTAAATTGAACATAGCATCCTCAGATATAACTTTGTATATGACATTACTATGTATTTGTTTCAGGGACTCCTTCTGCTCCACTGGATTTCTGAGTTTTCTCCAGAGTTTATATTATAATGTATTTCGGCCATCATTCCCCTATGACATCACACATTAGGGGGCATCTGTTATACACCTGAATGGCACCTCTCCGTCCGAGTGCTGATATCCCTCATGTTGGCACACAAAAGGACACTTATGGATTGAGGTTGCCCAGATTCACTATACCTTGGCTCATGATGAAGTACATTCCCTACATACCTAGCTGTTTACTTTGCCATTTTGCCATGTTGAGTTGTATTCACGACTCTCTATATTGACAACTCGCGCATCATTCGCGAGTCTCCTATACAGCAAGTCGTGAATCATTGTATTCGCGGGTTTCTCTTCTACAGAGTCGCGTATCATCCGCGGGTTGCTCTACTACAGACCCGCGAATGGTTTCCTCAACATTAAAACATAAAACCACGTGCTAATGGGAGATTAGTTTACTCATTTAACTTAATCTTCTTAACTGCCACAACCTCCCTAACCTTCGAGAACTGCCTCATTTCATCCATATAAATAGAGGCCTTGGGGAGGGTGTTGATATTCATACTTGGAGAGAAAAGTTATGCTGGCGGATTTACTACAGAAATCTTTGGAGCAGAGAAACTCAGAATCCTGTGGTGACAGAGGAGTCCTTGTTTCAGGCATTGGGTTGTAACCTAAACTCTTTCTATTGCTGTTAATAAAGAGATTACTTCTTCCACATGTGTTTCATGTCTTGTATATTGATAAATGTTTATATGTTTATATGATATATGATTTGTCTAACCTACATATATATACATGAATTATCTTGTACTTGGAAGAGTGTTTATTAACAGGTGAAGGAGGAACTATCCTGGAGACTTTTGAAGAGGATCAGAGAGGAAGAAGATAGCAAGGACCAGCCTTCGTTTAATGCAAGTAAGTCCTTCTACTTTACTATTTCCTATTCTGTACTTCATAAGTCAAATTGTCTGCAAGAGTCTGAGTATGTTGGTAACCCCCAGACCTAGGTTATTAGTTGTATTATCCTGTACAACATGACCATCTTCACAATTGACTATATTTCCTCTACTCTACCCCACAACATGACCATCTACCCCCCCAGGGCCTACCCAGTGCTTTATTAATCCTGGGTGGGTCTGTCTATTTTCTCAGAAAGTATTCCTACTCTCTTTCTACAATGATTTTTTCCCACACTTTCTTCTTTTTCGCCCAGTTAGTGTTAGACGGTGGTTCAATTAGTGATGGACGAGGCTCAACAATGCGTCCTAATCCCCTGTCAATCAGGAACTTAAGAAAAAGAGTCGATAACGAAAAGAGAAACTGTTCGGTGAATTATTTATAGAAACTTTTTTTGATACTTTCGACATGGACTCTTTCTTCCACAGTGCATTCTTCACAAAACTCGTTGCGATTCTTTCAAACCACTCCGACAAATTTGTTCGTCCACCTCTCGTCAGTATCTGGATTAACCCGTTGTCCTTATTTTCGACCTAATTTTTCATCTAATAACTTCTTGAGAGATTGTGGTACGGATTCTACAAACTTCTCATGTGTTTCAGAGAAGAATTTCTCCCTGGCTTGTGCAATAGTCGGCCTGTTTCTTCGAGAGTAGTTTTGGAAATATTTCATGATTTTATGCTCCCACCAGTTCTTAATCTCTTGCTTTGATATCATCTACTCATGGTCATCTCATCCGTATATCTACTACCAACAATGGAACCAATTTTGTAATCACTCAGGTTGCAAGGTTACTAGTAATACACATAAAGAATCATATAAACATAACAGATACAAGAGACAAGAATAGTGGATAGAATAACAACTTATATTACTCAAAACACATGTGGGTTCATCCAATAAACCCAACCAAGTTCTTATCCAGCTCAATAGCCTATTTATACATTTTCAAAATAGTTAAGGTAACTACCTGCCGATTCACTCAACCGACACGACCGATGAGGCCGACCTAATCTACAATTAGTCGGCTAACTAGTCTAGATGGCTAACTAACTAGCTCCTCCAACAACATCTTTAAGGCTCATTGAATCTACCTCACTGTATGTTTTATAAGAAAAATGTGCATGAGAACGAGCGCGTGCTTTATGTCGATTCATGCCCACATCAACCCCCACTAGAGTAGATGGTAAGTTGTCTCCTATGACAGTTCTGGCCTCTAGACTAATCTGAGAGGTCGCCTTCATCTATGATCGTAATGTAACAAGTATCTATGGAAGAGGCACCAAACTAGGTGTAGCCTTACAAAACAATGGATCGCAAAAGGCTCCTTCTCATTCATATTTCCTACCTTTTCCAACCCCATAAAATTTTGACACATTTGTGTAATCTGGCTTCATGTTTAAAAAAAATATGCATAAAAAAATATCGCAAAATAATGTGGCACTTCATCATTCCATGGAAATCTACCATAGGCATCCAATAATCTATCATATAAATGGTGTTCAATCTCAAGGTTCTTGAAATATTACACCTTTAACATCTTCTGCTTTGGTCCTTTAAAATTAAATATTGAAATGGCATCTGCTTTTGATACCCTCTTCTCTACATCAACCCACTTGTTATGACCCATCATCTGAGCCTTCCTCATTCGCATCAAGTGAATGAAACAATCTGTTGTTGGACCAACAGTTCTATAGGCACCAATAAACTTTCCTAAAGATTCTAAAAGTATTTTAAAAATTTGTCGGCTCTCAGTTGGGAGTTCCAAGCTAACAAGATCATCCCTCATTTTTTTATGGTGGGCTGTGCATTTTTCAAGGCTGACAGAAACAGTATCATTTTCCCAAGGAAGAGAATTAGGTATATATAAAGGATAAATGGTCATGGTATGACAACCATGTGATTGTTCAAAAGTATCCCTTTGCTGACCTTGACCCTTTCTTCGAGCATTTGCATCACCTTTCTCTTGGTCCCTTGCAACATCCTCAACATCTCCACCCCTTGCATCATGACCCTCATTTTCTCCAAATGCATCACCCTCATTTTCTTTGAATGCATCATCACCCTCAACTTCTCTGAATGCATCACTGTAACCCTTAGCAGAACCACGATCCTCAACATTTACACATGTGATCATTTATAATTTAGTACATAAATACACAAGCATGTATATACACATGCAAATTAGTAATTTATTTAAATAGAATATATATATGTAACATATTACCAATAAAATGTGGTTTTTCTATTGGTCGTTCTCTAAAATGATGACCAAAAGAGGGAAAACAGTCACAAGATGATGAATCAAACAATCGACCAGACACAGATGCTTTCCCACTCTCACGAGACAATCTATTACGTCGTCTCTCTACAAAGAAAAATGCCAATGAAACTTAGTAAAATCAATGAAAAAGACTTAAAACAAATATAAATAGGCATGCATACTCATAAATTTTGCATGAGCATAAATTTCAAACACATACCAACTATGTCTCAATATAATACGCTAGAATCTCTAGACGATTCAGACCATCTTCCAGAGCGAACATTTGAAGGTCTTTCAGTATATGTACATGTGGTATTAGGCATCCTTGTCTTAGATGTATGGTACATCTTCGACTCAAATAATGAGTGACCGCCTCGTCTAAAACCATCTCTATGACATATCTCCTATAAACATCAAAACAAGAATCAATGAACTAATGTAGTTTATCCCATAGAACGTTTTTGAGGACAAGGGAAAAACAATTGAATATATTTATTGTGTGCCTCCCTTTCTGATGTGAATTTGTGTTCTTCCCACATGTATACCCCTTTATTTATCCTGAAAAATCCATTCCTCATCCTGAACAAGTATCACTATTATTAAGCTCATTTCCATAGTGATCATGTTTGACATAGTCATGGTTAATAAAATCAATTATGACCATATGAGATTAAAGAAATTACAACTATTTTGGTATTCATTAAATACTAAATCATTATTATATGCAACCTTATGAAGGACAAAAATCCTCCTTAACTAGGATTGAAGGAACAAAATGCCTCCTTCACATGACATATTTGGATTGAGTTTCAAGGTTATACTGTTAACTTTTCTAGTAAGTGTCCATATTTTGTTAACTTTTCTAGTAAGTGTCCATATTTTATTAATATTGTGAAGTCCACCAAGTTTCTTTAAAATTGCCATAAAAGAAATAAACATATATTTTCCCAACCAAATATATTATAATGTGATCCATGATATTTTCATTTTACTAAATTTTGTTTAATGGGTTTTAGTATTATGTAACACCAACACAACAACAAACCATGCAGGAAACTACATACCAAGATATGGCTAAAAATCAGTTGGTAATGCAAGAAACTACATACCAAGATATGGCAAAAAATAAGTTGGTAATGCAATCTGAATGTTCTAGCATTGAATTAAATATAGAAAGTACAAGTAGCTTAAATTTAAAATTTTCCTTTAAGGTGTAATGTATTTTCTTTAAAACTTATATTTTTCATTTATGTTGTCATGTATTTTCTTTTCTTCTGATCAAGTTTTGATCATGAGGAATAAGTACATTGTTTAAGTGGCTATTTTTTTATTTTATGGAATGTTGTGGTGAAGCAGGGTCCTTGGTATCATTGGTATCCTGGGGATGCAAGATACACACCTAATGATAGACCTCACCAAATGAACATCATGAAACATAATTCAGTCCCCAAGGCTAGTTTTGCATCCCAAACTAGAGTGAATGCATCAATCAAACTGAATTTACTGATCAAACTTTGGGTTCCATAATAGTTGTAAGACCTTAAACAAGCCTACAATATAGGTGTAAAACATGGGAGGAAAATATGAGAAGAGACACATCATATGAACATGTGGCCAAAAACATAAAATAGTCACCTACATGCATGCCTAGAAGTTGAACCAGACTGTGATGTCCGAAGTCTAGTGTGTAGACCTAAACACTATATAATTCTGTAATTTAAATTACAATTTATGAACTTTGAATCAAACCACTTAGAGCCTCTTCAGACAAGGAAACTTAGGCGTTTTTTCTAGGAAATTTTGTAGGCAAGAGGAGTGAGCAGCGGGAAGAAACAAAAGATATTTTAGACATATAATTTCCTCTTCCCTAACACATTTAGATCTATTTCCATTTAGGTTTCAGAATCCGCTATGCAAAAACCTACTTCCACACTTCTGGGCAGCCAAACCGTGAAACTAGGAAGAGTAGTTCAGCCTTCTTCAAACAAGAGCTTGGGTAAATTGATTATGGCTCTGATATAAAGTTATATTACTGTATACAAAGGTTTATGTAGTTAAATAAAATATTTGGGAATTTTATTAAACTAGTCCCTTGGACTGCACTCTAAGCTCGGGTTCTGGGTCTTCCAAACATATGGAGAAGGTTAATAAAACTCATTTTCAGACATGGAAAGTGTTCAATGTGAATTTAATGAATTCTCAACAGTAAAATAAATAAAATCAGAAATTTTTAAGTCCTTCAACTCGTTCAAAATCTAAAGCTAGTCATTTTTCAATGCATTTCTAGCTAGGGTGTGGAAATGCTTCTCGAGAGTAAATCAGATATATTCAAAACTTTGTAATACTTATAGAAAGGTAAGAATACATTATTTTAGAGAATTAATGACTGAATTCAATCTCATGGGATTTTCATATCTTTACTCATTAATTTAGTCTTCATTACAAGGCTAGAAAACTAGAGTTGGAGGTAGACATTGTAATGGAAAACTATTAGAACATTAAAAAAACTTTGGAACTCTTAGGAGACTAATATTAAGGACTGATAATAACCTCAATTAATGGCAGAGATCCATCTATCTCTCTTCATCACTTCATATCATCAATCTCTCATAAAATGAGGAAATCTTGAAGATAGCTCTGATATTCGAATGGAGGAGTGTCCCAATCACTCTAATGTGCTGCACTAAAATGGAAATGGATTCAAAACCTAAAATATCACTCTATCAATGGATGATATTTGATCCATATCTCCAATATAACCTGCAATGAGAAGGGAAGAAGAGGGGAGAAGGAGAACAAGGGACTTGGGGCAAATCACCCAAGAGACTGAGGATCACCACTCAGAAATGAAGCTTAAGCTTCAATCAATTACAAAAATGCATTAACCAAACTGGATAATGGAGTTGGAAATTCCCTTAATTAGACCTTGGGTAACTTGTTGAGCAAGTCCTTCACCCATTGAACAAGTAACCCACTTTCCAATCTTGTTCCTAAACCATGAGTCGCCCTCCTTGATGGGATTGGCAATTTTGGTTTGTAAATGATGTTTCCTTCTTTGTATAACTTAACCCAAAGTGGAAATTCGACCTTCTTGAGAAAAATAGCAAGTATGAATATAAGTAAATGTTTCTGTGTTTGTATCCTTCAGCCCAAAATAGAAACTACTCCTTGAGTAATTAGCAAGTTTGTGCATAAGGTAATATTTCCTTGCTTTTCATCCTTGCACCAAATTAGAAACTAATTTGGATAGTTTCTATCTTTTCTATGACATGTTTATTTTTCCTTATTTTGTATTGTTTCCATTTTTCCATCCAAGGCAAGTTTCCTAATGCACCCTCCTTCCTTGACAACTCATTTCCACCATTAATTATTTTTCATAATACTTAACTAATTACAAATAACATGAATTTAGAAATTACATGCCTCCATAGTTTTAAATAATAATAATTCATAGGGATCATTAACTAATTAAATGTTTAACCCTTGGACACTTGACAAGGTCAACATTTTCAATGTCCCTTCAAGGGAGGGACATGACATAGACAATCTCTATTACATTAGGCACAAAAAGACATAATCCCATAGCCCTATATGATGTTCATTAGGATGGAATAGACATGAAACATATGATGTTTATTAGAATGGAATAGGATTGTGAAAAGAGGAACTCAATTATGTGATATCTAGTTTTTCAATTATGTATTTATCTATCATCTAGAAAAAGCATAGGAAATATTAATTTGGATAAGCTAAGATGGACAAATGTTATATCAATGTTTAAGCAGGGGTCCCTAAAATATTTATAGCCATTAACTGTAAAATAAATTGTTGAACATCATCATCTCTCATAGTCACCCAATTATCATATCAACTCTAATATATATATAGGAGAAACATGAGAAGAAAAACCCGAGTCCCAAATAAATCAAAAGGTAAACATATTAACACATTTGATTTAAAATAAGTAAGGTAAAGAGCAAGGACAGAAATGGATGGGAAGTGGGTGGTCACAATGGACCATCGACAATGCTAATCACCTTCTGTTATGTTTTAGGATTTTGCAAGTTTCTAATTGGAATGTTTTTGAACACTTCTTCATCCTTGGACCCCGTATCATTATTGGGAAGCTCCACAATTTCTTTATAGGGAGAATAACGAGAAAATTTTAATCCAAATTATATCCAATGCCTATAGAGGGAATAAAGCAATAATTGGATTTCGATGCAATAAAAACTTATTCAAAATAGGTCCTCTTTAATCTTTAGTTCTTGTACTACAGTTTTAGCCAACAAGGATATTTGGTATCCACTATGATTTCCATGGGATTTATAAAATATAACAACAGCTTTAACTATAATAACAAGATCTTATACACGGCCTTACAAGGTATACTAGTATGATTCCACTTATATAACTAATACTTAAGCTTGAAAAAGAAGCTAGTAATATCAATGGGTTTTATTCCCTATTATTTATACTGTACTATAACCCTTAACTATTCATAGAAATTATATGTTTATTATGCATATATTATGAAACACCAAGAGGTTAACATGTAGTAATCAATGTAACTATCTATTTCAATGGTGATGACTGGGCTTAAGCTATCCTGCTATGATAGAATATTGGAAACAAGCTTATTACAACAATGGTAATGAATCATCACATATCACGTACTATGAGTAGTAGAAGTAAATCAAACTGCTTGATGTTACTATTATGGTTTAGTATAAGTATAAAGTAAGCATCATAGAGTGATATGTTATATTAGTATATGAATAGATACTATGTTTCCCTAATCTATAGTAAGCTTATATTCACTAGCTAGTATCTCTCTTTCATACTTATTGATTACAACTTAATAAAAAGATAAAAGGTCTAAACAAGAGTTACATGGTACCAATAGGGACCTTATGAACCCTATCGTTACTATAACTAATCAGAACATATCGTTACTAGTTATGGATTATCTTATAAGGGCTAGTACTTCAATTTTTTGTAAGCAAGATAGATAAGCTACTAGTAATACCATGATTAGAAATAGGTGAGTTAATCCTAGTAATATGAATAAGTTACAGTATAAACATGATGACATGTATCATATTGTATCAGTAATAAGCCTATATGGATTAGATTAGTAGCGGTGATTAGTCTGAATAAGGATATTTGGTATCCTCTAAACAGAACACGAGGTTGTTTATGACCTTCAGCGGATGAATAATTATATCTCTATAATTCCTTGTTATGTGTTTACATAAACACATAGATGGAAAGTTATTAGCATTGTTTTTTATTTTTCTTAATTCAAACAAAGCAAACTTGCTCTTCTTTCTTCTATTATTTACAATAACAATAAATTTTAAATCAATGGAAGTTCTCCTTTAATGTGTATAATTCAACACCATAGACGAGTGATTAGTTGACAAACATCGCCATTTGATCTCTCATTTTTCCTTTTTGCAAGACCTTTAAGTTAGACATGTTGCAGTATGTAATATTCTAAGCATGGTATGGATATCGTCATTGCATGTGTGTTATATGTACATTTTCCTTCTTTTTAATGCTGCATTTTCAATTATATACTTTTTGCTTGGAAGCACTAATGGACTTGCTTAAGTTGGAGAAAACATGAAACTAAGCACATCCTCTATAACTATAAGTTGGGTTTTACTTCTAGTGATTTGACACCAATATTCTTCCTTCTCTGATTTGATATGTGGAGTCAAATATGTGTCATATCTCTCAAAACAAATGGACTGATGTTCTTTCTAAAACTGTCTTTGTTCTCCTATTTACATGTCATGGTTCATTTGTGTTTTTTAATTTTGAGCTATTAAATTGTAGGGTTATATTATAACTATATACTTTGTTTTATGATTCACATACCATGGTTCATTTGTTCTTTTTAATTTTGAGCTATTGAGATGATGGGTTCAAGTATAGCTATACATTTTATCTACACTAGCTATGGTGTGTATATATGAATATTCCATGCTCGATATTTCCTGCTATAAAATAAAGAGTTGAATGGTAAAAGCCCATAATTTACATGTGTGGGTCTTAAGAAAGGAAAAAGAATGGTAAAATACCATAATTTAGATGTGTGGGATTAATGCAAAAGAAAATCCAAATTGGTCAGCTTAGCATATTCATGAAGCATGATAAGATAAATAAGGTGATCAATGTTACTTACCTCAACCACCACACCAAAGCGAAAGGCCGAGACGCTCCACCATCGCAAAGCCTCTAGCACTAGGACAGACTCACAGCACCACCACCACGAAGCCTCCAGCACCACCGTGAACCCTCCAGCACCACCACAATCACTCTTGCACCAGGACACATGATAGGACATACCCCTCACTGACAGTCACAAAGAACCTCCTCACTCAACAGACGGACATCACTCGCAAACCTCCTCACTCAGCATACGAACATCACTCATAGTCGCAGACGAACATCACTCACAATTTAAGCCTCTAGCACCAAGATGCACATCATGATGGATTCCTCTCTCAGAGTCACAGAAAACCTCCTCACTCATTAGAGCTCCTCACTCGCCACATAGGCACTCCTCCTCACTCAGCGGACCTCCTCACTCAGCAAACCTCCTCACTCAACAGAAGGGAATCACTCTCACAAACGTGGAGTCCAAAAGCAGAGAAAAATCGCAGAGTGGAAAATACAAAATGGTAAATAGTTGCGTTTGGTTAATACATATATAACATTTTTCAGCCGAACAATTATTTGGCCAAAAAAATGTTTCGATCAAACAAACTTTCGGCTAAACGAACGTTCAGCCGAAACAATATCTATCAGACATTATTTTTCTGAATATCCTTACAAATGCAGCATAATGAGGTTCTTCGTTAACTTTAAGATTCAGCCGAACTATCATTTCAGTCGAAAGTTAGTTACATTGTTTCGGCTGAAAACATAAACTAGTTCGGCCAAAAATAAAAAATAGTTCGGCCAAAAGTGTTTGAAATATGAATTCTGAAATTTGGTTCTCATAGAATAGACACCCACATCCATGATTCCCCCCCCCCCCCCCACCTTAATAACTTCCTCATCCTTTATATATATCGCTTATACAAAAGCCATAAGACCTTTTAAGATTTTTTTTTCTTTGGTTTTTAAAATATTTTGCTATACTAACATAGTATTTGGTTTCTTAAATATTTTACATTTTGTTTTTTAATTTACAATAAGTTGAAAAAAAAACATATGAAAGCATTTAAGCATCATAAAAAGAATAAATCAAACGATGACGATGATTAACGTCCACTAAGTCCAACTTTGGTCTATTGGTTTACTTTAAAATCTTATTCATGTGCTCAAAAAGCTTGCCAATAAGCTTTACAAGCTCATTATAGTTTTGGCAAGTTGGGAGGTTATAAAGGTTTGTATTGTAGCAAATACTATGAAACTCAGATCTAATGTGGGTGTAAGCAAGGCACTCTAAGATAAAGTGATTTTCATCCTCAACACTCATAGACTCACATAGATGGAAAACCCTTTCCGCCCATTGAGTTTTAGGAATACACCAACACCTTGTTTCACTATGGATTTCATGAGAGTTTTTTCTAATCTTGGCTATATTAATTTTCTTTCGTGAGCTAGTTACTACCAAGAAATACTTATGATCCTCCAAGCTAGGATTAATGAACTCCTTATAGTATCTTAATTATCTCTTAACCACTAAATTTACCTCACACTATAATTTCTCTTTAAACCTAGAAATAATAATATTTTTTGACATTGTCAATGTTCTCCAAAATGTCGTTTTCATTAATGCCCCAGTGGTTTAACCAAGCCATGATATCTTTACACCAACACCGCTTAAGGCGTAGTTGGTTTTGACTTGAGTTTAAAGAAATTTTAGGAAGTCTCTCATTTCCCACGTTATTTATCGTATGCATGTACATCAGGTACCTAGTCAAAGCAATGCTCTCGATGGGGGAAAGACCCACTTCTATGAGTAGAATAGGACAAGGCATATTGCTTTTAATTTTGAGGTTATAATTTCTAAGCTACTTCTTGATTTGCCCAATATTCCTCCAAGATTATTTAGAAATGTTGCACCCCCATACTTCACAACCATACAAGATAACAGAGATGACAAGAGTTTCAAATAGGAACTTCTTTGTATCCCACGTGACTACATTGGCTGATTTAAAGATATTTTCAAGTCCAAAATATTCTTTCCACCCTCCATTAATCATTTTCTTATTGCTATAGTTCCAATTGAGCTTGTGATGAATATCAATTCTAAGATACTTGTAATAAGTCACTTCCTCTACATTTATATTATCATAAATAAAATTTGCATAGGTGTCTTTATTATATTTTATAATCATGATTTTTGTATTGTCGGTGTTAACAGTCATACCCATGTTAGAACAAAAAACTTTAAGAATTCTTAATTGCTTATCAACATCAGAAGGACATCTTTCCATAAGAACGATATCATCAGCATAAAGTAGGAGGATGATAACTATCCCAACTAAGATTGTACCGGTGCAACTTGCTTCTTCTAAACACTTTTCTAGCTTATCAATATAAATTCCAAAAAGGGTAGGGGAGAAGGGGCAATCATTAGAGGAAATTTCAACTCAAAATGGGCCTCCTAAAATGAATTAATAAAATAATATTTATTAATTTTGGAGGAAGAAAAGAAAAAAACTACTTTTTTGTTTGTATTTTTGACATATCTCCCTTTGTTTTTACTCCAATTTAGATCGGGAGAGATCGTTGGATGTGGAATTAAATTCCGCATCCAACGAGTACCCACTCGGCATACTTTTGACGGACCCCGCTACCCCAAAAACAAGAAATACCTGAAAAAATGGAATGATGATGTCATCATTCCGTTTTTTCAGGTATTTCTTGTTTTTGGGGTAGCGGGGTCCGTCAAAAGTATGCCGAGTGGGTACTCGTTGGATGGAAAATTTAAGTCCACATCCAACGAGCTCTCTCGATTGAAATTTGAGTAAAAACACAGGGAGATATGTCAAAAATACAAACAAAAAAAGTAGTTTTTTTTATGATACCTATCCCCAAATTTATATTAAAAAGGTGTTTAAGACCTATACGGTATTTCAAATTTAAAGCAATTTCATTGGCTAACACATGATGACATGGAATTTGAATAAAAGTTAAAAGGCCCATTTTGAGTTGAAATTTCCTCTAATGCTTGTTTAACTCCAATATTACAATTTATATATGTTTTCCACCCCTCATTATTCTTAAACAATGACCTTTTTCGTATAACCTTAATGTAACACCTCTCAACTCAAAAGGAACCTTAAGCTCCTCTAGCCTATTCCACAAGTTATTTCTAGGCCTTGTATCAAAATATTTTCTAAAATCCACAAAGCAATAAAATAGGTCAAACTTATTATTACGACATTCCTCTACAATGATCTTAAGTGTAAGGAGGTGGTCTGTGGTGAATGGTTCCTTCTAAAACCTACTTGGCCTTTAGCCCGCTTACCTTCCATTTTTAGCCATCCATTGATCTTCTTTTCTAAGATAATACCATATAACTTAGCTAAGAGAGGGCTAATCATAATAGTCCGATAGTTAGAGGGGTCATTTTTATCGCCACTTTTGAAAATAGGAATAATGAGGCTTTGATTCCAAGGTGTAGGAAAACCTTGCTTAACTGAGCTAGATTAAAGAGTTTGTGGATGTGTGGGATGAGGACATTCCCTCCAATTTTAAGATTTTCACTTGGTAGCCTTCAATGTCCTTTGTTTTCCATTTGCTAAGTGCTTAACCCCAAAATATATGTCTTCTAATGAGAAAAATTATTTCACTATAAGAAGGGTTTGAATGTTATCTATGGTATTTGGGGATTCATAAACTGCTTTGAGATAGGATTTCCAATCTTTTAAAGCAATTTTATTGTCTTCTTTTGTTTTGTGAGTTAGAATTTTCCACCATAATTTCTTAGGAGCCACCTTGGAGACGTGTAGGAGATTTGCATGCCTTTTACTTAGATAATGTCTTTTTTTCTTTTAATTAAGGCTTTGTAGTGATTTATCTTGTCCATTTTTATCGAATCTGTAGTAGCTTGCTTTTTTTTTTTCTCACATATTTACACTCTTGATCATACCAAGGGTTGGTTCTGTTATTGCTTGTTTTAGTCGAGATTTCAATAGAGAACTTGTTAATGGACTACGAGAGGGTTGTAGCAAAATTATGGTAGATATTTTCTATATTATCCATGGTAGATAAAGGAACCAGTCCATTTTTTAGATTATGGAGAAAAATTTCAACTTTATTTTTATTGAAGATGAAAGATTAAGAACGGAAGAATGGACAGAGAACATAAGAGAAAATGTAATGTAATGTATATTTAATAAATGTAGAGATGAATTACATAATAGGTTCCCCGGTAATTTATACCATAATTGGGGAAGATAGGTGACTCTTAGTTTATTTACATTAATTAACCTAGCTTAATAATTAAATTTGGCTTTCATTACATTGCCTTTCCCTTAAGGAAGCTTTGTCCTCAAAGCTTAATTAACAACAATGACTACGTGAACTATCGCAACGTCTCTGATGTGGACATCTATATGGGTTGTTACTGGAAGGTGTTATCCCTAGTTCTATTTCGATTATGTGTTCAGTTTTTATGTTTGTTGGGAGCGCCTTAGGTAACTCTTGAAACACCTTGTGATTTTTTCGAATTATCTCTTGTGTCTCTAGTTGTTTGTCCATATCTCCTTCATTTGTTAGAATCTCCGTTTCTCGACATTGAAGTATGTACATTGGTGCATCTTTCCAACGTAACTTTTCCATCTAATGTGTTGTAACCAGCTGTGTTGGAGGTGGTTGGAACCCATATAATTTGTGTGTTTTCCTGAATGCATGGAATTCAATAAAATGTTCTTGGTGATTTGCAGAGTATGTACCCAAGGTTTGTAACCATTGTATTCCTAATACTACGTCGATTCCTCCCAGTGGTACCGCAAAGAAATATGATTCTAAGTTATATTCTTGTATTTGTAACTTAACCTTGTGATATCTTCCCACATTGTCAATCTTCTTTCCATCTGCTACCATAACCATCATGTTAGGTACTCGACGAATAAATAGGTTAAATACTTTAGTAAGGTTGACATTAACGAAGTTATGGGTGCTGCCAGATTCAATGAGAACTGTGACGTTATTATTTTTATATGACCTTTAATCTTCAATGTTTGTGGTTGGGAGATTCCAATAATAGCAGCTAATGAGATTTGTGGGGAGTCGTCATCGATTCCTCGGTGGTACTCTTCTTGGCTATTTACATCATTCTCAATTGGTTCATTGACTTCTAGCTCTACTTCGCAAGCATATAGTTTCTTTTGTAAGCATCTGCGCTTAGGATTCCATTTGTCTCCACAGGACTTACATTTTCCTTCTTTTATTCTCTAAGCCTCTAAATTGGGCTTTGTTCCTTCCCTAAGTTGAGGCGGTGTATACCTTGGATTTCCTGTGTATCCTGAATGGAGGGGGTTCTTTTTGGAGTCGTCTTGATCGACATTTGTATGAATGGATTTGCTTTCAATAATCCTAGATTTACGTCGTGCCTCCTCCATGGTAAAGATGTTGTGTAACTCTAGTTCATCATGGATGTGTTGATTTAGACCGTGTATGTAGGTCTGTAGTTTTTAGTCATCAGTTAACTATGGGATTTGATTTGACAGCGCTTCCCATTCACAGGTGTACTCATTGACACTGTTTTTTTGTTGCAACCTTGTGATTTTGGCAAATAAGTATTTTTCTTCAACGCCTTGGAATCCTTTGATGAGGTCGTTCCTAAAGCTAACGCACTTTTAAGAACATATTCTTGCAGTATTCTTCCACCATAAGTACCAGTTGTAAGCGTTGCCTTCTAGATGCATGGAGGCGTATTTAATTTTCTCGTTGTCATAATGGATGTTGTGGATGTCTAGGTATTCCTCGGATTTTTTAATCCACGCTATGCATTGTCGTTCGTCCCTGTCGTATTTGGGTAACTCAACTTTCACCCATATTTGGCATCCTTGTGTATATGCGTTAGAGGATGACATGTTGAATAGAGGATCTAGCTGGTCTGGAGTTCTTGGAGAGTTTGGTTGCAGGTCATTTGAGATTTGTAATCTGTCCAAGATGGCAGTTAAAACTACTTCACTTTTATTTTGGTCTTCTTGTAGAGTGAGGCAGCTATTCTCTATTCGTGATGTAAATTGTGTCCACTTTGATGTCAAATCGTCATTGGTTTGTTTGAATTTTACGTGGAGTTCCTCATAATTCTTGTTAATTTTCTCATTGATTTGATCGAACCAAGCATCCATTGATCTAGTGATTGTTGGAATTCCCAGTGTTGAACGTGGACTTATTTTTATTTGCTGTATAATGCCAACCCACCACGATTCTCCCTTTTTTCCTTTTTTTTTGTTTCTTAAGTAATAATAATAATTATTATTATTATTATTATTATTATATAGTTTTTTTAAAGTAATTATTATAACAATGATTATTATAATATAGTTTTTTTAATTAATAATAACATTAATAAATAATAATATCAATAATTAATAATATTAATAAAAATATATTAATATTAATAATTTATTTAATATTAAATTGGTATTGGAGAGGAGGCGGGAGGAGGGGTGTTGGGGAGAGGCAGAATGGTGGAGCAGGATCGAGGTGGAGATGGAGTGCAGCGTGAGTGCGTGGACGATGAAGAGGAGGTGTGCAGCGAAGGTGAGATGGTGGTGGACTGGTGCCGAGAGCCGAGAGGCTCTGATACCAATGAAAGAATAAGAACAGAAGAATGGACAGAGAACGTAAGAGAAAATCTAATGTAATGTATATTTAATAAATGTAGAGATGAATTACATGATAGGTTCCCTGGTAATTTATACGGTAATTGGGGAAGAGAAGTGACTTTTCAAGTCACCTCTTAGTTTATTTGTACATTAATTAACCTAGCTTAATAATTAAATTTGGCTTTCATTACAGAAGATCGGGTGCTTTAGGCAATGATAGTTTTCCTCCTTGGGATCACTATACATGGAAATATTGAGAGTTATAATTAAAGATATATGATCAGAGTGAGGCTCATGGTCGTTGAAGATGTTGAAATCTATTAATTTGTTGTATATATGGATATTATAATATAACATAATCTACGACACTACTTCCAAGCCCATGGATACAAGTCATCTCTCTAGAGTTTGGCCATTTTGTGAGACTGTTTCAAATGATAAGATCTTGAGCACTACAAAATTTGACCAACTTAGACCTGAATAAATTTTCACCTAGATCTTCAGAACGCCTTTTGTACATGTTAGCTAGCTCAAGGTCTTCATCTAACCAAAGAGGATTATGGTTGGACAAGTTGCTTAAAAGAATAGCTTGGTTACTGGAAGTTCAAGGATTGAAGTCACCCATCAAAAGGATATTTCCTTCCTTCCTTAAGAAATATCATGTTTTAAACGATCATAAGTACAATTTTTATCTAAATTGTTTTTTTATAGAAGTTGGAATTAATAGGAGAAAAATAACAAATAGCTATGTACTTTTTTTCATCATTAATGTCTATGATCTCTATCCAAATAAATTGGTTGTAAGGGTCCTCCTTATAAATCCTAACATGTGGGGATCTGTTCTTCCTAATGTAACAAGCTATACCCCCAATGCCTGTATAACATGAACGTTTATTCCCTATTGACCATAGGACATATCTGTCTATATCAGGGACCTTCAACTCCTTGTGTTCCCAAGTTTCAATCAATAATATAATATCAATTTCACTCGGGATCCAACTTAACTTAGGGCCTTTGGTCCATGGAAATCCTCGACAGTTCGAGGATAAGATATGAAGTGTGTCAAATTGCTATTTATTGCTATCCTTTTGGTTTCTATATCTAATAACATCTTTCATGTTTCTGACTAAAGCCCATTTTCCCTCCTTCCTAAGTTATTTTACATTTTGGACCTCATTTCTTAATTCGGTGTGATCCTCTAGAATGAGGTCTTCATTTATAAATATACTCGAGCCTTTTAAACGTAATTTCTTACTAAGTATGTTGTATTTTTGTTCAGTAGAGCTAACCTTAACCCGTATTAGCCTTCTTTATTCTCAATTAATTTCCCCAACCTATTTGCTTCTATGGGACCGACACTTTCAATTTGTAATGTATTGTGAAGTTTTGTCTTGACAATGGATAACATATCCTCTTCTTCCTCCTCTTTTAAACCAAAAATTATGAGGTTTAAAGCTCTTTTGTTAAGCTCATGGTCTAAGGCTCTGAGCTTATTCATTTCCTCTTTAATGGCTTTGATATCTATTTTACCTTCTATATTATTTAGGGTTAGGTTGTGGTTGACTTTTTCCTCTAACCCTTTAATCATATCCTTTAACTTAATATTTTCCAGTGTATCTCCATCTCCTTCTTTGGGTGTTTGTCTCCATTGTCTCTACCTGGTTCTCCAATTTTTTTATCTTATGGCCTAATTGTTTTTTATCTCTTCTTGAAAAGATGTGAATTTATTATGGAGCATGGATTTTAACTCTATTTGGAGTTTAGCCTCTTTCTTCCCTATGTTTGTGTAAGGATTCTATATATTCATAAATTGTATCTTGTCCTTCTTCTCTATGTTTCTCTACGGACTCCATAAAATTAGAAAAAATTAGATAAATTTTTTTTTTTAAAATCATTTAATTTAAAAAAAAAAAAAAAGAGGGAAGGAAAGTATGCACCTAATTTAGAGCCTCAAATAAATGACTCAAGATTCCTAGTGGCAAGAGTGGAGTGCACATAGTGGCACATAGATTAACATTTTTAGGACATAAACCTCATATTTTCACCTTTTACCAAGGGTTCACCCCATAATGTCCAAAATTTTAAACACCTTAGAGCTTCATGAGTAGAGCTTCACCTACTATTTTTATGAAGGGTTTTCACGGTAGAAGAGTGTTCACCACTAAAAAATATATAACTTTTAAACATATAAAAAAATATATAAAAAAAACATATGAAAAAATATATAACTTTTAAACAAATCTTTCTGAAAAATATATATAAGTTTTAAGCAAATACATATTAACAAAATAATAAAGAAAGTTTATCACCACTTATATTTAAGATTGATTTTTCTTTGTTTTAAAATATTTTGTTATCTTAACATATTATTTGTTTTTTTTATATTGTTTTCATTGTATGTTGTTTTATAGTTTAAGTTTTATATTTTAGAATTTACATTGTTTTACATTTTATATTTTTTTTTTAAACATTTTGTTATTTTTCATGATTTGTTATTTTAATATTGTTTTATGTTTGTTGTGGTATTTTTTTTAAATTATTATTTTCTAAATGCTTTGAAATAGTTTTAAAGTGAGTATAAATTTTCTAATTAAGAATATATTATATTTTTAAAAGAGTGTTCTAAGAATTTCTAGAATATTTTTTGTTTAATATAATGCAATTTTTATAGAGTGTTACAAAAGGTTTAATAAATATAATTTTAAATTATGATAAAATGATATAATTGTGCTTTTTTTTAAATATTGTGCTAAGGTAGCACTAATTTCAATTTGAGGCTTGATTTTAAGGTTATTGTAAATAACAATAATTATTGTTTTAGTCCATGTCCACATTTTGAGCCAAAAAAAAATGGTGGTACGGTAACACTATTTTTTTATTTAGAGGTGTTTTTTTGTGTTTTTTTCACAAAAATATATGGGATTTGGTGAGTAAGTTCTGGTTTTAAATATAAAATTCCAATAAAGTTGTATAACATGTTTTTATACAAAAACTTAATCCTATATTATTTGTAAAAGTTAATCTTTAAGCATACATATAATCTCAATATACTATGATCTTTATAACAATAAAATAACTCAAAGAAAGATCTAAATGATGATATTTCCAATTATAATCTTCATTAATTTTATTTAAGTTTGTTTATTTATATTTATAATTAAATTTTATTATATTATTTTATTATAAATATATTAAACAATTAATAAAATGATATTGGTTAGCTCAAATTCTAGCAAAAAAATCTTGAAATTTTTTGTTGCTGGTTAATATCATAGGAACTCCTTTAAAAAATGATAACTACTCTTACTAATCTTTGTAAAATTTTATTTTAATTTATTTCAAAAATTAAATAAAATAAAATTTAATATTTCAAAAACTGAAATAGAATAAAATTTTATATTTTAATTAAAAAAAGTGAATCGCTCATGTGCAGCTCATAAATATTTGCTTAAGTGTAATAATGTATTTTATTTTATATAAATAAATAAATAAACTTTACCGTAAAATTACTGACCTAATGGTGTTAGGATTAAAAGATCTGATAGTGAAGCTCCATGTAAATTTCTTGTTTAATTGGAGCTTTCAATTAATAATAACTCGATCAGCTGGACAGAGCTTCCATGCAGATAAGCACATCATACAAACTCATTATGGAATAGCCCTGACAGTCGTTGACCTTAACATTTAAATCTCTCGATATTTTCGCTTAACTTTTCTTGCAGGGTTGCCATTCTGAAGTCTCCCATACCTAGCATTTAGCCTTCGTATCTTCACAATAAAAACATAATATACTATCATGTATCAGGTGCCAGTAAATCTGCAACTTCATCTTTTCTGTGAATCTGAATTCAATGCGGCACCTTCCTCAGCACCCACATGTACTCTGAATGCTCAGATGGTTAAGAGAACCAGACGAGAGAGTTGGTGGGCAGTTTCAGAGGACAACCAATTTAAAAGAATAGAGAAGAACACCATGGAAAGTTGCAAGGATGGAGGTCGCAGGGACGAGGCAGCTTGCCGGCCTGTTAATGATCTGTATGATGCTAATTGTTACACAAGTACAATCTCAGAAACAAAGTTATGTCCCTGCACTATTCGTATTTGGGGATTCTCTCAGCGACAATGGAAACAACAATTTCCTTCCTTCTGTGGCGAAAGCCGACTTCCTTCCTTATGGCATTGATTTCCCACTTGGGCCTACTGGCAGATTTTGCAACGGGCGTACTGTTTCAGACTACTTTGGTAAGTTCTGGGCATATATTTGATCAATTTGAATTAAATGGATCTATATTGCAATTTTACCCATTTTAATTCTGAATCCCAATATATTTTATACTTCAAAATCCATTTCTTCCTCAATAAAACTTTTTTGATAATATGTTTATAACGTATAGTTTCACTGTGAAATCACTAAATCGCCTATCATAGGTTATATCCGTTTCTGATAAGTATTATAGTTACAGTTTCAATGCATTTGATTGCCAATATATTGTTTCTGTGTATTTATAAATTCAGGGGAGTTTTTGGACCTACCTTTCGTGCCTCCTTACCTAAATCCATCCACAAGAGGGCCGAGAGTTATGCGTGGAGTAAATTATGCATCGGCAGCTGGAGGCATTCTAGAGGAAACCGGCAGAAACTACGTGAGTTTTAGGGCTATCCGAACTCCTATTCCAGAATTCACTTACATTGAATTTTTTTTGGGAAAATGCTAGATATATTGTTGGACTCTACACAGGTGTACGACTTTATGTAACAATGAGTTTATTTAACAAAAATGATAGATATATTGCTGGACTCTGCACTGGTGTACGAATTTCTGTAACAATGAGTTTATTTAACAAAAATGGTAGATATATCGCTGGACTCTGCACTGGTGTACGAGTTTCTGTAACAATTAGTTTATTTAACAAAATGGTAGATATATTGCTGGACTCTGCACAGGTGTACGAGTTTCTGTAACAATTAGTTTATTTAACAAAAATGGTAGATATATTGCTGGACTCTGCACAGGTGTACGAGTTTATGTAACAATGAATTTATTTAACAATGCATCTTTTGCAGGATTATGCATATATGTAATAACAATGAGTTTGTATTTTAGATTTTGTAATGGGTTTTTTTGAATTTTTTTTCAATGAATATGTGTTTGTATTTTAGAATTTGTAATGGATTTTTTTTGAACTAGTAGTAATGTTTTAACATTTAGCTAAGGTATAGATAATGAACTATTACAATTAAACATAAATTAGTATAATTATTTTATTTAATTTATTTAAAATTTGAAATAAATAATTACTTGTAGCAATGCATGGATAACTCATAGATGATGAATGAATAACTAGTAGCTGATAATTGATAAATGGATAATCAGAAGAATGTGCATGATAACATGTAGTTAGGCATAGATAACTCACATTTAAACCCTTTTAACTAGAAGAATAGGAGGAATAAGAAAAAAAATCAAATTGTTCTCAATTCCATAACTATCTCTTAACCATTTGATTCCTATAAACCTAATCCACCCACAAACTATGTGGGTGTGCTAGTTATTTAAGATTTGGAGGTGACTAAGTCCTAAGCTTTTTTATTTAATGAAGAGGATGACACAAGTGTACTCTGACATTAATGTTATGGCAGTATGTCAAAATTCCAAATAAACAAGTATATATATATAAGGGTCAATGCTATGAACATGTCTAGCAGAGGGAGTAATCTGTGAATATAACATATGTCCAAATAAAATAGAAGTTGGAGCATTGACATTTTAATCCATTTTATGTTGGTTGATGGTTATAACAGAGGCAATTTGGTAGCATGCCATCTTGGGGTGATGGAGGTGGTGGGTTCTAGAAAGAAACTAAGTTTCTGATCCATAATTTTCGGTGTGATTCTTCTTCTATATATATATATATATATAAGTGGTAGTTGATCAATGGATAACCAACAATTCTTGATAGATAACTAGAAGAATGTGAGACAATATATATATATGGATAAGAGTAAGAATGTGGCTAGGAGTGTGATCCACCCACTAACTATGTGGGCTAGTAATTATTTATTTTGAATTTCAAACAAATCCCATATAATCAATATTAACATTACACTTATCTCATACTCATACAATCTTGAAAAAACATAAATCTTAATCCATCTCAAATTCTAAAATAAAAACTCCTATCAACCTCATAACAAGCAAATTAAATTATAAATATTCACATATCATTACTATGATAAACAATGAAAATTTATTATCTTAGATACTAACAAATTAACTTATAAATGTTCATGATAAACTACTGAAAATTTATTATGTGAGATTCCATCGTCAGCACACTGTATTGCATCTTAAGATAGGTGTGATGTCAGTGCATTCATAATGGGATTTATTTGAAATTCCCGGAGATGTAATTATTTGGATAAATTTATAGAAAAAATTTACAGTGAAGATTCTCTGTATATAGGCTCTCAGCTGTCATAACAGTTTTCATTCATGGTCTGATATCAGTTAATTCATATTGCAGGGTGGCAGAATTTCGTTGAGTCAGCAAGTATCCAACTTCGGTAATACAGTCCGGGACATCGCTGTACAGTTGGGAAGCTCTGAGGCTGTTGCAAAATACCTCTCAAAATCTATTTTTTTATTTTCATTCGGAAGCAACGATTACATCAATAACTACTTACAGCCTTCTATATATTCAACGCATGGGAAATATTCGCCACAGAGCTTTCAGGACCTACTCCTCTCTGAATACTCCAAACAACTCAGAGTACTAATTTATCTTATTCCCAGTTTTACAGTTTATAGAATCTAAGAAATCCGGTGCTATATAGGCAAATGTAATGACTATACATATAAACTTTGTGGAATAGACATTAATCTGAGTAAATTTTATGCCCAGGCTTTATACGCTCTCGGTGCAAGGAAGTTCGTGGTGTCCTCTGTGGGTCCTCTGGGCTGCATTCCAGAGCAGTTGGCGGCTGCGAATTCAAATGGCATCTGTGTAACTTCCGTCAATGATCTGGTTGGGGATTTCAATGGTGGACTTCGAAAATTGGTGGGTTATCTAAACGAGAATGTGCCAGGAGCAACTTTTGTTTTTCAGAGCTCCTCATACAGCACAGTGATTGATATTATCAACCACCCACGTTCATACGGTAACAGCAACAAAACCCTAACCCTACTTAAAATGATATTTCAATTTCTTATTCATTTTGATTTCTAATTTTCATTTATTTATACATCTCATGTACACTAAAGTATAAATATACTTGATTTTTTCTAGACACCATAAAAGTTATCTATTTTTAGGCAATTATTAAAACTCTGCTGCTATTATCTCTGGCATACTGTGTCTGAACTTATGCAGATTAGAAAAACTGACATGACAGTATCGGAGGTTTGCTATTTAGAATGCATCGCTATGTTCTATTGAAATTATAAAATGGTGCATTCATTGCTGCAGGGATTAGTGTTGTGGACGATGGATGTTGTGGAGTGGGGAGATTCCACGGGCAAATTACATGCAATGCCCTGGTCTTACCATGCCCCAACAGACGTCAATATGTGTTTTGGGATGCCTTCCACCCAACCGAAGCAGTAAATTTTATTTTAGCAAAGGCAGCTTTCTCTGGAGGGCCAGCTGATGCTTATCCTATTAATGTCAGGCAGCTTGCCCAGCTGTAGATGGTTGATACAGGTACTTTAATGGCTACTGGATTATTTCTGAGTTTCTCATGAAAGGAGTAATATAGTAGTGCTTAGGCATATGGGGAAGAGCTCAGTGAAGCTGCCGTTGTTAATAGTGTGAAGAAATAATAGAGATCATATTTGATGTAGTATATGTTTGAAATTTAAAACTTCGATGAGAATGACCTTAAAATTCTGAAGCTGTTTATGAATGGGTAATTTTTAACTAACTATAATTTGTGAATGTCTGTTTGTTTTAAAGAATAATGTGATTGAGGTATTTAGAATCAAAGTTTGTTTCATTGTGATTGAGGTATTTAGAATTATAATTTATCAATGTTTCTTTGTTTCAAAGAATAATGTGATTAAGTTTGTTTGTTTAAAAAGAATAATGTGATTGAGGTATTTCGAATTTGTTGAGGAGATATTCTACTGAAATATTGATATACACTTAGGATTTCAAATTGGTTTCATGCATTTAATATTTTAAATTGGTTTTATGAATATCTAAGTTTTTTTTTTGTTTTTTTTAATCTCTATTATAGATATCTACACTATTGATGTTATATTAACCTAGATTCATTTTAAACCCAGATCTATTAAGCACTGAGAGGGATCCAATTTCTTGAGGTGTAAATTTTTTAACCATTTGGATCCCCCTAGTTATTTGATAGATCTGGGTTTAAAAGGGATCTATGCTAGTTTAATTTTCTTTATATTTTATTTAAGTGCATATATAATTTATATTTTTCATTTTTTTTAATATTTTTTATTTATGTCTACTAGCATAAGGTGACTAACTTGACATGATCTCCCCCATATAGGGTTGGAGAGTACCTAGGTGCAATCATTATGAACATCTAAGTTTTTAATTTTTTTTAAATCTCTATTATGGCATGATGACAATATCTACACTATCATATTGATGTTATACTACCATAGATCCATTTTAAACCCAGATCGATCAAGCACCCAAAGGGATCCAATTTTTTGAGATGTACTTTTTTTAACTATTTGGATCCCTCAATCACAAATTAAAATTAAATTTATAATATCATTATATGTCAAGTTAATATGGAATCCATATTTTAGTCCTTTTTTATGTATTATGCATGATGCCAATATCTATACTATCAATGTTACATCACAAATTAATATTAAATTTATAATATCATTATATTAAATTTATAATATCATTATATGGCAAGTTAATATGGAAGCTATATTTTAGATAGTCATTTTTGTATGTTAAGATTTATTATTAATGTATTTTTTAATATATATTCATTATAATGTCATTATATCAATTAATAGTAAATGGAATATGCTTATGTTAAAAAGTTAAACTAAAAAATATAGGCAATACAAAATGTTAAGATGGTTAGACAAAATCATGCGATTAAATATGGCATTCAATGCTCCTCTTTGATTATGACTATTATAAGCATTAGCACAAACAAGGCCTAAATGATGTCTTTAAAATTCAAAATTATTGCTTCTCAATGGCTTGGTGAATATGTTAGCCATATGTTCTTTAGATCCACAAAACTATAAGGTAATATGGCCAATTTTTACTAGCTTGCGAATAAAATGGTAGTGAGTGTCAATGTGTTTACATTTGAGGTGAAACACATATTAAATTAGATAATGCAATGGTTGAGTTGTTGTCACGAAAAATAGGATTTGTCTCCTTCTCTTCATGTGCAAGATCAGTTAAGAGTCTTCTCAACCAGATTACTTGGCATGATGTTGAGGTTGCAGCTACATATTCTTCTTTAGCTAAAAATATTGTATCAATGGGATGTTTCTTGGAATCCCATGAGATTAAACCTGCATCCAAATGAAATGCATACCTGGAAGTACTTTTCCTATCATCAATGTTTCCTACAAAGTCACTATCTATGTACCCAACAAGTGAATTATCTTCAAAAGTGGAATACCAAATTCCATAAACTCGTGTACCTGCAATGTACCTCAAAACTTGTTTTCCAACATTCCAATGAGAATATTTGGGAGACTCCATAAACCTAGAAACGAGACATACTACATACATAATATTTGGTCTCGTAGTTGTAAAGTACATGAGACTGCCTACAAGGCTCTTATATAATGTGGAATCAATTGTTGATCCTTTATCATATTTGCTTAACTTTGAACCTATTGTAATTGGTGTATCTTATGGTTTGCATTTGTCCATTTTAATTTTTTCCAAAATATTTATGGCATTTTCTTTTCACAAATAAAATGCCTCGTGTAGATTTCTCTTCAATACCAAAAAAATACTTCATGTGATCGAGATCAGTCATCTCAAAGTCTTCATTCATGGTTATTTGAAGCTCATTCAATGGTAGATTACCCATATCATACCATCGACATAAAGACAACTGGGTGAGTGCAAGCTAATGAGAGTCACTTTTGGCATGTTAGATGCAATAGAAAACTAAAAAATCAGGCATCCCTCAACTTAATTGTATTTTTTGAGATACTTACACAAAATATCTTGCTTTGAGTAAAAGATTAAATGTAGTTAATTGAATCAAATTTCCAAATATATAAGTTTTATGTATTGAAAATTTGTATAACTATGTCAAGTTTCATTTTTTCTAACAACCACTTTTTATTTTAGGCAAATGATAAGGCATATGTTTTTGTGGGTGCAACCTTTGAGGGCCTAAATGATGCTTTCAAGATACAAAATTTTCAAGCATGTAGAGAACATATAGCACTAGTGCAGCGCTATTTTTCGAAAATAAAATTAGTAATTTTTTTATTTTTTATATAATTATCTAAGTGATCATTCCTCGAAAATGGTACGTCTTTTGTGGGAGTAGCCTTTGAAGGTCTTAATGAAATAATCATGAAATGGGTCTTTTTATAGAATGTAGAGGTCAGTGTCTTCTAGTGCACCATATAATTTCTTTTTAAAACGATTAAGAATTGAAAAAACTATGGAAAAAACACTAACAACATGTTTTTTTAGTTAGGAGTTACGACACAATAGAAATTGAAAAAAAAATAGGAAAATATAATATTTATTAATAAATATTATATATTTAGAATCTACAGAAAAAATGTTATTTATGTTTAAGATTTCGTCAAAAATGATTGTGTATAGCATACTGTAACGAGTGTGTAAACAACGACTTCTTCATAAAATGGAATAAATGCCCAATTAGCTATGGTTTATCATATACCATAGCACATGTTTGGTATTACCGAAGCAAAGTCCAAACCATACACATAGGAATATTGGTGACATGGGAGCAAGTGAATTGGCATGTTTAAATTCAAATTACATCTCTCGCCCTTGTAGAATTGAAAAACATGTGCGCATTATATAACTACAAAACATGTGTGCATTATAGAACTACAAAATGTGCACGTGCGTTGTAGAGCTAAAAATCTAGCACTATATGTAATATATCAAATGTATTGATAATAGTTTAGAGGGGGTGTGGAAGGGTCAAGGGCATAGGAAGATGTTGGAAGTTCAGGTGAGGATGGTTAATAGCTGAGAGGGGGTGGGGAAGGGTCAAGGGCCTAGGAAGGTGTTGGAAGTTCATGTGGGGATGGTTAATAGCTGAGAGGCTGTGGGGAAGGGTCAAGGTCTTAGGAGGATGTTGTAAATTTAAGTGGAGAAAGATGAATTGAATGGGAACATTATGGGTTACAAGGGTGAAGGGGAGTGGGGATTGAGAGAATTATTAGGAGGAGGAGAGGTGTTGAAGATGTATAGGGTTAGAAGCAGTACACGAGACTTGAGTGATGAAGGGGGATAAGGTGGAGGGGAGGAAGTGGGTGATTGTTTGATGAGAGAGAGGATTGGTGAATGGAAAGGTGGATATGGAGTATTAGAGGAGGAATATGATGTGTTGGAGGAGAGAGGAGAAGGAGGGGGGAATTGAAGATATGGGAATGAGATGCAATAAAACAGAGAATATGGGTGATAATGAGGTAGGGGGTTGAGGAGAAGGGATAAGTTGAAAACATAGAAGAGAGAGAGAGAGAGAATGATGTGGAGAGAGTGTGAGAGAGAATAAGATAGAGAGGGAGGAGGGAGGGATGGAGATCAAGTGAAGGAAAGAGATATTGAGGGAGTGATAGAAGGTGTGTGTGGGGGG
>LPNX010048134.1:185095-202595 GCA_001517045.1 Pseudotsuga menziesii
GATCTTCATGCAATGAGTGCAATCATATTCTTAATTATTAGCAGTGAAAAGGAATGAATAATACACACTGAACAAATCAAATCTCACAGGAAATAGACAAGTATTGCTCAGATAATTACAGTATAAACTTCATTACATCCCAACAGTATAGAATGGTAATACATAAAGGATAATTCGAATCATGAGAGATGAATTCGAATCTACCAACTCAATCTAACTGCATGGATAACTGGAAGTGTATAAATCACTATTGGAGTTCAACTGGCTAACTCCAGATGTCTAATCCAATCTTTCAATCAGTTCCAATCAATCAAACCAGTCTAACTGCAGTGGTAGGTGAGAAGTAGGTGAGAAATGACACCTTCCCACATGCAGCCATGCATAACTGGCGCTAACTGAACTGGAGGAGATCTAACTAAATGTAACTGAAGCATAACTAATCTTAAGTAGTTACCAACTACCAACAACTGAAGGAGGTTGGTGTCGGCACTCCCAGTGGCTCCTAAGTTGTAGGGATTTGTCTAGAAGGTGCCTAAACTGACGCATGCAAGTACAGTCAGTTCCAGTTAGCCTCAATCGATGTTCCCCACACTCTAGTGACCGGTACATGTGGCCCCATTAGGCCAAGTGGACCCAATAATAACTAAATGACACCTAAGTTAAGCTAATATACTCTAATAAACAGTTTGGAAAAGGGAGGATTATAAATCCTAACAAATAGAAGGTGGAGAGAGAGGGAGAGATAGAGGGAGTTTGTGAGAGAAGGGGGGACACACACACACACAAATATTATGTGGGAGAGAGGGGTATGGGTGAGCGACACAGGGATAGGGGGAGGGGTGAGAGAGAGAGAGAGAGTGATGGAGGGAAGGACAGTGAGGGAGGTATAGAGAAGGTGGAGAGATATTATGAGATATGGGAAGTGATGGAGGGACATACGCACACACACACACATAGTGTGGGAGTGAGGGAGGGAGGGGTGAGCGACAAATAGGGAGGGGGGGTGAATGATATAGAGAATGGTATGGAGGGAGGGATAGTGAGGGATATATATAGAAGGTGGAGAGAAACTATGAGAGAGGAGGGGGGTGAGGGAGTGAAACACATAGATATATATAGGGAGAATGGGGGGACACACACNATATTGTGTGGGAGAGAGAGGGGGGGTGTGAGAAACAACGAGAGAGGGGGGAGGGGGGAGAAATAGAAAGAGAGTGATGTAGGGAGGGATAGTGAGGGAGGTATAAATAAGGTGGATATAGTTTTTGAGATAGAGAGAGAGAGAGAGAGAGAGAGAGAGGGAGATTGTGAATGAGAGAAGGGGGAAAGACACACACACACATGCACATAGATATAGTGAGAGATGGAAATACAAATGCAGGGAGGGCCATTGAGTAAGGCATAGAGGGATAGTGAGTAAGGCACATGTGTATCCATAGATGCCAAAAATATTATTTAGGGATCGAGTCTTAGATTTCCTCCCTTGACCATGTCGAGTCCTTAATACCCATATATAATGCTCAAAACCTCTTAAAGGCATGTGCATATTTTCTTGGAGACCAAGAATACCTTGAGTAGGTCATTTGTGGTGCTTCAAGGAATTGTTCATTAACATGGGTGCCTCAAATATTTCATTATGGCATAAGGAACGAGCATATTCTATAAATCATGTCTCAAAGTTCCATACCTGTTGCTCAAAACCACCTAATTCTACTAACATCCATATTCATAGTCCAAATATATCTCTGAGATTCCATATGTGGTTTTTTAAGGCATCCATCCTATCCCTAGATTCCTAGAATCTTTAGTTAGGGAATAAGGCCATAATTTCCTCCCCTTACTATGCCCATGGCCTTGAGATGCATACCTAGTGCTCAACAAATAATGATGGCATTCATATCTTGATTAATATTTAAATGATTCACTTTCAATGTCATGTGTGGTGGTTGGAGGCATAAATTTTGTCCCTAAATGGTTAACAACTTCCTTTAAGGCCTAAGGACCAAGTGTTTCCCCCTACCCATGTGAAGGGGCCTAATATCTGTACTTAATGCTAAAAATGTTCTAATGGAACTAGTATCCCCATTTCAAGGTAAATGAAACCATGGAAGGATCTATTGAGGTTGTTCAACACATCATTATTGGTTCTAGATGGATAGAAGCATCTTCCAGGGGATAAGGCCTAGTTTTCCTCCCTTATTATGTGTAAGTTCCCAAGACACATACATAGTACTTAGAAACCTCTAATGGTTTCCATATCCCCATTCAAAACAAAACTATCAACAAGAGAGGTCATTTATGGTGATTCAAGGTGTTGTTCATGTACCTTGAGCCCTAAAAGCTGGTTTACAACCTAAAATTAAAGCCTTATGTACCAACCATGATTAACACCTTATCATCCATATCTAATCCTAAACAAATCCTAATCATGGCCATATCCCAACTTAAAGGTTGAGGATACCCTTAAGAGATCATGTGTGTTTGTTCAAGGTGTTGTTCTTGGCCCTATATGTCTATAAGATTTCTTTAGGGCCTAAGGACTAGGTTTCCTCCCTCAACCATGTCTACGAATATGTTTCTAGTGCTAAGAGAATTCTAATGCACTATATATTCTCTCTTAGATGCAAAATATCACATACGGAGGTCCTATGTGCAAGTTTGATGCCTTGTTCATGGACCTCAAGCCTTAAAATCTACCTTTAGGACATAATTCTTGAGTTTCCTCCCTCAAGCATGCTCAAGGGACTATGACCCATACTTAGTTCTTAAAACCTCCTAATGGTGTCTATATTACAACACAAAGAAAAATTATACTCTTGGGAGGTTAGGCATGGTTTTTTGAGATGTTGTTCTTGATGATGCTAAAATATTACTATAGGTCCTAAGCCTGATGATGAAAACTATTGTTTTTATTCATTTCCCTAACCATGCACTAATACCATTTTTTATGGTTCTCCATAACGCATGCATGTTTTTCTTCTCTAAAATGCGTGCGTGTTTTGCTTCTCCAAAACGCGTGTGCGTCTTGCTTCTCCATAACGTGTGCGTGTTTTTCTTCTCCACAACATGTACACTTTTTGTAACTATAAAATGCGTCCACATTTTGCCTAGCCTAACCTACATGTCATACGCCATGTCAAGCTCGAGATTAACCAAACCAAGCATTACATAACGTGAGCACATTATGTTTTTATGTATCATGAGCGTGTTTCCAAAAAGTAGGATTGCATCTAAAAGGTCCCTCAACTTATTGCACACACCCAACTATTAAATGTTACCTTGTTGATATCTTTTAGGATTGGGTGTGAGCTCATGGTGGGATTTTGTTGCTTTTAATGAACCTATTGTTGAGCAAATAGGAATCAATGTGATTGTACCAACCTCTTGGAACGTGCTTCATTCTAGACAATTCTTTCTTCATTTTGTACACCTTGTGCTCTTGAACTTTGATTTTAAGCATTGATGTAAGATTTACATAAACTTCCTCCTATGGTATGACATTAAATAAAGCATATTTAACATCGATCTGAAATAGTGACCACTTGTTTTAGGCTGCTAGATCCAAAACTGCTTTGACTATATCTAACCTTGCTACAAGAGAAAATAATCAACACTAGGTTTTTGTGCAAATCCCTTGGAAACAAGCCTTAACTTGTATTTTTCCACATCCCCATTTTTATTAAACTCGGTCTTATAGACCCATTTGACTTCAATGTTGGCATTTTATGTTGGAATATCTATACGATCCCATGTATTGTTCCTTTCAATTTTTTCAATTCATTCATTCATTGCTTTAACCCACTGTCCTTCTTTGATTACTTCTTCAAAATATATGTGATGATAAGATAAAAAGGAAAAATTTACTTGTTTATCATCAAGTTGTTCATAAATTTATTGCAAACTTCTAGTTTTTTTGTTCATGTGATCTATATTACTACTCAAAGAAGGATTGTGCACTATTTGTTCTCCTTGTACTTGTAGCCTTGGATGTCTAGGTTGAAGAGCTTGTTGTAAAATAGTTTTGACCTCTTCATTTGGTTATGGAAAAGGAGACTGACTTCCACTTGTTTCATGTGGTTTATCCTCCCAATATGTATCTTCTAGGATTTTAACATCTCTTCTCACAATTAACTTTTTGGTGGCAGGGTTATATAGCCTATAATCTTTCGATTGTTCATTGTATCCATAAAAATACATTTTCCACTTATGTTATCAAGTTTCCTCCTCAACTCTTTAGCAACATGAGTATAAGCCACACAACCAAATAAATTGAAATGAGATACACTAGACTTCATGCCACACTAGGATTCTTGAGGGACTTTGTCTTTCACACTATCAGTTGGTGACAGATTCAGAATATAAACAAAGCAAGCTACAAATTCTGCCCAGTATTCATTTGACAAATGTTTATCCTTGAGAAAACTTTTGGCCATATTCATGATTTTTCTTTTTTTCCTTTCACTTACTCCATTATGTCGTGGAGTGTACCTTGTGGTGAATTTCCTTTCAATCCCTTGTTGCTTGCAGAATTTTGTGAATTCTTTTGAATCATACTCTCCTTCTCCATCTGACTTGATTACCTTGATATACTTTCCACTCTATTTTTCTACCATGTCTTTAAATTCTCTAAATGTTTCAAAGGACTCTGATTTGTGCTTAACAAAATACAAAGACTTTCTTGCTAAAATCATCAATAATTGTTGAAAAATAAAAAATAAAAATCCTCCTATTAACTTATTTTGCATATGCACACAAAGGTTTGTATGTACCATCTCAAGATGTTCGTTTGCTCTGTAGGAAGCAAAACTTGTAAAGCTATCCCTTTGTTGTTTAGATAAAATAAAAGTCTCACAAGAGTTGTGATGTTCATTTATGAGTAGACCCTTGACCGTGGACTTCTTCTATAAAAGACTAAGACTATTGAAGAGGAAATGACAACACCTAAGATGCCACAACCAGGTCTCATTTGTGCATATGATTGTGACTTATTAGGAATTCTCAACATCAAGGGAAACATTCTTTTGGTTAGTTGAACTCGTGCTATGAGTCTCGTACTGGGTATCTTGTCAAAGATTGTGCATGTGGGGCCTTTAAACATGACTCCATAACCATGTTGAATCATATAGATTACACTCATCAAATTATTTCTAAGACCATGTACATAAGAGACATCACAAATTCCCTTATTTTCATCTTATTTAGTCAACACTAAAACTACACTTTTGCCTAGGGTTTTACTTGATAATCGTCTCCTAATTTTATTTTAGATGTGACAAAGCTATTTAAACTTGAAAATAAATATTTGTTACCTAACATATGGTTGTTGTAGCCACTATCCACCAACCTAAGATCTTTGATATTGATTTGTTATATGATTTAGGATAAAAAGAACATTGATTCAAATGATGCTTCATCAGTGTTGATGAAATTTTAGGAGCCCTTGTTCAGACATGATTGCTTCTTATACTTTCATAGTGACCAAAATTTTTGCAATAAAAGCACTAGATCCTTGACTTGTCTTTGAGTTTCTTGCATCTCCACCTTTGGTTCCGAGATTATTCATGTTGTTGTTTTGAATGTTCTGGGGATAATATTTCTCCCACTTGAGAACAATGTCTACTTTGTCTGCCTCTACTTTTATGTCCTTGGCCTCTATTAGTGGATTCCTAAGTCTGAAATGAATTCTCTAGGGATTCATTACTACCATTAACTTCTAGTGTCGTGTGATAACACAAACCCCGTAAATTCATCTACTAATAACTAAGATATATTTATGTCTTCTTCTATGGAAATAACAACCATATCATACTTGACATGAATTATGCTTGAGGGAATAACAACGGGCCATGCAAACTTGTCACTAGGAAATACCAGATCCTAGGTACGAGCAAGATTCTGTGTAAGGGAGAGAAGAACTTCTGATCAATTAGTTGTAATTTCAGTTGGAGAATTGGAAGTATTTTAAGTATCTTTTGATAATGAAGGTCTTCTCCATGTGCACAAAGTTAATTGATAATGCTCATGACCTACATCATAAAATTATTGATAGAGTCTTGAATCTTTCATATGGAGGGTTTCAAAACTTCTTCCTAAAGTCTAAATATTGGCATTTTCACCTTGCATGTACCTTGATAAGTAGTTTCAAGGACATCCCATGCTTGTTTGGCATTATTAGTTGAACCGATCTTGAGAAATATGGAATCCTCAAGCCTTTTTTTTGTAAATATAGTGCTCAAGCATCTCATTTTATGTTGTATGTAATTGTCTATGAATGTGCATCTATCATGATAGCTAGTTATGTAGAATTCAGGTCAATAAAACATTGAACAACTAGTTCCCAACAATATTGAGGGTTTACCACTGCAATCATATTTTGTTAAAAAGGAATTTCCTACTTTCTTTTTGCAGTAACAATAATTTCTTTACTTTTCCAAATAAAGAAAAAAGAGATTCCTTCTATGTCCTTTGTGTAATATATCAAAAATATATTTCTTTATTTTATTTTATTTTGCCTAGTGAAAAGGGATTGTATTTTAGCCGTTTTACTCGGATATAAAATTCTTTTCAGTTTACAAATTCAGTTTACTTTTGTAATTTTATGAAACCCCTTTTTTTATATTTCAAACAATCTTTAGACCAAGTTTACCCGTGAATATAAATACAATGTTGTAGACAATCTTTATACCAGCGAATTCACTTCTTTTATACGATCATTCTTACCCCTTTTTATTCTATTCTAGAATATTGTTGAAATTTCATTTTGGTTGCGTCAGTATAGTCTAGTTGCTCAGGAACATATGACCTCTTACGAAGATATGGCTTCTTGCTTGAAGTGTTCCATTTTGGCGTCACCACTTAAATCTAACTCTCATGTAAACAATCAAAGTAAAAGTAATATGGAATAAAAAGTAAAAAATAAAAACAAACTGCTTAAATCTAACTCTGATCTCATGTAAACAATCGAAGTAAAAGTAATATGAAAATAAAATTTTCAAAGTAAAAATAATATGAAAATAAATTCTTCTAACCCTTAACCCTTAAACCCTTAAAGTAGATAACTAGAAAATATAAGCAATATATAAAAAGTTTAGAGTCATGATCATGTCTCAAGTAACTAGTAATTATAGCATTCAACAATTTCAAACATTATTTTGCATGTTACAATATATTCTTAAAGCATTCATATAATATCTACCCACCATAATGCCATCATATCACAAATCAATGGTGAACCCATGTTACAATGTATTCTTAATCCAATGATGCAATCCAAATGCATTCTATGTACTAAAGAACGGTCCTATAAATATAACATATAATATTTAATGGTTTTTTTGCCAAGCAACAAAAAATAACAATAAAATCCACACACAAAATCATAAAGATGTTTTTCGCTACACTAAAAACAACAATAAAACTCACAAATTTGAATGGGCAAGATTGAAGTTGTCGGTCACGACACAAAATCATAAAGATGTTTTTCGCTACACTAAAAACAACAATAAAACTCACAAATTTGAATGGGCAAGATTGAAGTTGTCGGTCATGAGGAGAAACCAATTATTTAGTCATTTATTTTTAATTTTTCAACTATTTTGTTTTCCTTTTTTTTCTTTAGTTGGTTGGATATATACTTTCAAAATTACATATTGAATTGGTGGATTCAAGTTTAAAAACCTTATGTCAGAGATTCATCACCATATAATGTATTAATATGTCTCCCATATAATGTATTAATATGTCTCATTAAGTGAAAACATTTCATAATTCCATCTCTGTTCCTTTAATTTACATTGCTTTTTATAGTATTATATTGTAAACATTGAATTATAGTTTGTCTTAAGAGTTTTATGATTCGGATTTATTTGTTAGTTAATGATATTATTTCTCAGTAAGTGTTTTTTTGTAACTAGAGGAATCAACACCTAGGGACAAGGTTGGTACTTGCGTGACACGAGGTCCAGGGATCCATTCCCGCTACCACTATACCCTTAGGTGCCCCACATCGCCTACAAGCATGGGACATGAGTAAACCCAGGTGTGATTTGAACTCGTTACCTCCTTTATAACTTGACTTCATATCAACTGAACCGCCAATGAACCACACCTGTGCAGGCTATTTCTCAGTAAGTGTTATTGGGGAGATTAATGGCATTTATAATCATACGAATGCTTACAATTACAATATTAAATTGGTGGATTTAAGTTTGGATTTAATTGCTAAATTTACCAAGGTGTCAATACCATACCGAATATGACCTCCTAACCCTTAAACCCACTCAAGAAATACATAAAATTATTCACCCTCAAGTACTTCCTTTCATTCTAAATATAGTACCTATTGCAAAGCCTAAGGTGTCTAAGTTTGAAGCAGCTTTCCCTGGGGAAATTAAAGAGAGTCAAACCCATGACCTCCCCTCTATCAAGGGAGAGCATTTCATCTCATAACCCATCATACAATTTTTCATGTAGGTGGATATATTCCAAATCATCTTTTGATTATCTTTGCATTGCTTTTAATAGTTATTTTGTAGTTTTTTGGGTTTGAGTTTTATTCCTAACATTGAATTGAGGTTTCACTCGAGGTTTTTCCTAGTGAGGATCTATGTATAGTCATTGGTGTTCTCTTCTCAGCTATGTTGTAGTGAAATATAAGGAAATGTAGGCTTGCATTTTTGTCTTTTTACAAGCAATAAACAAGTTCATAGGGATGAAATAACATTGATCCAAAAGGTAATGGCTTATCCCAATGCCAAGCACTTGATAAAACTAGAACTTTTGGCTACTAAAGTGAAGCTCCTGGTTATTTTAGATGATGATGAGGTAAGGGGATGCACTTAATAGTGTTAACGCACCTGCATCAATTCAATACAATACTATGATACTAAAGTGTAGCACTTCCAATGTAAACATTAAAAATTAGAAAAGAAAGAAAAATACAAAAAAAATGATTGGGATATTCCTAGCGAACTATAAAGGAAGAGGAAGAGTTATGTAGTTGGGAGTAGAAGAGATGGGCACATGTAGCATTCTAACTAATCCTAACAAATCCAAAACCCAAGAACAATGACTCAGAAGTAGTTCTTTGGTATAGAGGAGAGGGAATGCTAAATAAAAACGTTTTCATGTAATTATAAATGATGTAAAGAGAAATAATCCATTGTAATTCTCCCATTCTTGAGAAATCAAGACTAAGTATAGCGATTCAATGTTGGATTATTTTCTTTAAGTTTTCTTTATGGTAATATCTATTTTCATTTATTTTAGTTTCTATATAATCAATATTTTTATTTTCTTGTCATTTTAATGTATTCTTATAGTTTATTGCATTTACTTATTATTAATCAAATCCATAAAATGTTTACACATTTCTCTTTAACTATAACTTACTTGAATATCAATGAATTTCAATGTCCACTAAATCATATATAATCAATCCCCCACCATATAATATAGATAAATCATAAATCGCCATTACAACATTAATATCCATTAATATCCATTTTATTGAATCATTAATATGTACCCACAATGATTCTTCCTTTGCTTTAATGGTTGATATAAAATAATACTAACGCATTGTGTATATGTAAAGTTACCTCTTTATAATGTAATCACTCTACACAAACCAAAGTTGCATTTTCAACAATCCCTTTTATTATTGGAATCCAATTACATCTAATGCACTTACATCCTTTCACCCTCAAGCCCCTCAAGCATCTACAATTACCTATAGAAATCCTCTTACAAACTAATGAATATATATTTATTTAATATCTCGACTTGGTTGTTGTGATAGAGATGGAAAGACCAAAGTGCTATAAAATTTATCTCTAGATTGAATAACGATTTGGCATATAAATTATTTAAATTATTAATAAAGCATTAGGGTTAAATATTCAGAAATGTGTATAGAAACTAATTAATATATATTTATTCCTCTTACATACTAATGAATATATATTTATTTAATATCTCGACTTGGTTGTTGGTTGTTGTGATAGAGATGGAAATACCAAAGTGCTATAAAATTTATCTCTGGATTGAATAATGATTTGGCATATAAATTATTTCAATTATTAATAAAGCATTAGGACTAAATATTCGGGAATATGTATAGAAATGTATAGAGTCTGTATGATTTTTAACAATGTAAAATTATTGTGTTTAAAATTTTGTATAACTTAGAAATTGACAAATAAATGACTACGTGAGTTAAAAAGTTAGTCACAACAATGTTTTTAAGTTAAATATGACTAAATTGAACAACACAACTAAAAATGACTAATTAGTCATCCCATAAAAAATACAACTAAATAAAGTGACACAACTAAAAATGACTAAAACAATGGCTAATTTAGTCAAATTAAAACTAGATTCATATGAATTAATCCAAACACTAATATGCTATCTAGAGTTATGATATAAACCAAAATCCCATTAGCATGTTTGGCGTACATCACTAAGGGACTTATATGCATATATTATACATATAGCTAGCTTATAAGTCGCAACTTGATCAAACCTCGACTCATTATAATATTATAAAGAGGACCCATTCGGAGGTCGATGAATCCATATACATCATTAAAATTTACGAAATTGTAAAATTTAGGGTTTGAATCCTTCTGCAGCGTTAAAATTTACTAAATCCTGAAATTGATTTACTAAATTTTAACATTGCGGGTGGATTCAAAGACACACAATTCTTCCATAGTGTGCTAAGCTTATTTCTTTCTCTTTCATCTATTGAGGCTTTAGTCACGATTAATGCTTCCCAAAATTGTCGACATTATTCTCAATTGTTGCTTAAGATGGAAGTATTTCTAACCAATCATACCCCTAGAAAAGGTGTCAGTGGGAGAGGGAGAGGAAGAGGGAATGCAAGGTTTCTGCTAAGGAACAAAAACAAAGGTCTATGTAATGAAGATAAAATTATAAAGTCGATTAGAGGAAAATTATGAAGCAAATAATATGTGGATTATGGAGATGATTGAATATGTAACGTATTGAAGTTTATTATGAAGTTATCTTTGAGGTGATTATGTCAACAGTCTTGTACTTTAATCTTCTGTAGGTTGGTTCCTACACATTATTGAGTTGGTGCTCAATTGAGGAGAGTGATGTCTCGAGTAGGTTGGTGCCTGCATATTACTGAGTTGGTGATCGATTGAGGAGATGGTGTATTTCGTAGGATGGTTCCTATATATGGTTGATTTATTCATATTTTGAGAGATTGGTGTCTCCAATAGGTTGGTTCCTATAAACATTGTAACAGTGGGTTGGTGCATACAAATTTATAAAGATAAACTTTTGTGGTTTATCCAGAAAATGTTTCCACATTAAATTATGTGTATTATGATTTGAGTTTATTTGTATTTATAGTTTTTAAGTTATTGAAAGTGATGAATTTTTAAATTAAAAAAAAATGTATTGTATGTCGATTCACACCCCCCCCCTCGCGCACGCGCTTCTTAGTATAACCATAAGTCCAACAATTTTTCCTTCCAACTTGCTTTCCATGCTTAAAAAATAGAGTTGTGGTATTTAGGAATAATAAGACCTTTAAAGAAAGGAGATTATGGTTTAAGATTTACCAGGTCCTCACCGATTTTCTTCCTCTAGAGTGGGTGTAGAGTCCCAATTTTCAACCCTTTTTTCAAACTCAAGGACCTTATTTAGTAGACTATTGACCTTCCCATTACCTCTAGTTTTAGTGTTTTTTATCATTCAATTCTATCTAGACATCTATTGAGTCTCAATCCCTAAAGGTATCATCTATGCTCATTATCATCCGTTTCCCATATATTTTAAACAAATTAGATGTTATGATCCATGTAGACTAATGAAGTTATGTGTCTCATAGTAGTATGGGTTTTTTTTCAAATACATAGTTTGATCTTGCATCTACACAGTTTGATCCTGCAACATTGTAATCAATCTTGCAGTAATTGTTCCAATTTTGCAGCGTCTACATTTTCTATGATAGAGATCGTGATTAAATATTTCCTTGTTATTTATGGTTATGTTCAATATGTGGCAAAATTTGGAGGTTGATTCAATTTACTTTGTATGTCTTCCCTCTAAATCATCCATCCCAGCTCAACATTGTTATGATTGTTGAACTCCAGTCCATTTTTTAGAGGTCAACGCAATTAATTTGAAGCATATTTTTAATGGGTGATCCCATGCCTCTCGAGATGGAATATGCCCAATCATAAACCAATTGTGAACTATAATAGCCAATGATGGAAAATAGTTATATTGTTAACGATCTAACATCCATGGTTTAATATTGAACCATGCACTATTGATGTATATACTAGGGGCTATAAAAATAGAGACTATACCTTTTTTGGGAGGTTAGTTACTGTGTGATTGTGTTATCTTTTATTGTAACTCAAACTTCATCATATTTATATAATAGAAATCATTCTGATGTGTTGACTGAATCATATCCTAAATCACAGTAGTTATCCAAATTTATGTGTTGGAGGAGGGACCCCTTCATTCATAGGCACAATTGTGTGTGTTGTGAACATTTCAGTTTGATCTGTGTGGGATCGATTTACTGGTGTGGTTTTAATTTAACAACAGAATTCTGCAGTTGTTTATTATCACTGAGCAGATAAATCATTTGTGTGAATTTTATTAGTTTTGGAGTGAGTTGAATTTATTAATTAAATTTTGTTTCAGCATTTGTCTTGTAGTAGCGATTAGAATGTGCAAAGAATTGGAAGATTAAAAGTGAATGGTCGAATAGATAGAATGTTTAGATCTTGTGGCATGAATGTTCTGATTTGTTTGGAGAGTCAATTTAATGTATGCACCTAGTAAATGTTAATATTGGTTATGAGTTTGTAGCTATACTAGTAGTTATTGGTGCATCTCATATTTTTATCAAGTGTAGATCATAGTTTCTTATTCTTTCTGAATGAGCATCTACAGTTCGAAGGTGTACAAGAATTCTAGCATTTTAATGTAATGGCTATGTTGGAAAGTATTTTGTTCTGGAAGGATTCTATCAATTAAGTTTGGTTTCATTCCTTTTCAGTAGTGTGCATTGCTTTTGAATGGGCCCTATTTTTAATTATTGAAGGTAGTTTACAAAGTTTCTTGAATATAATTACTCCTTAGGATTAGCATCAGCAATCCAAAGGTACACAGAAGGTCTAGCACCTTGCTTACTTGACCATGATAGATAATGCTAATCCTAGAAATAATTAGGATTGTTGTGTGTGATATTTTTATTTAATATTTCTATGAGATTGGCACCCATAGGAAATGACTTGTAGAGGGCCTTTTGGTATGCTTACCAGTCATATGGGATAGTGTCACCTCTCAACAATTTCAACTTTAATAATGTTATGATAAAGGTTAGGGTTTTGAATGTGGCTTAGATATATTTACAAAAACACTTTGATGTATTATCTCTGCATATGTTTTGCATAGTGTCTCAACAACTTACTATCCCCAATTGACAAATAAATTATACAAATTATGTTGTATTATTTGCTCAACATTTTGGCTCTGTTGATGGGGAGGCACTAAGGAAATTATACTAAAACGTGTGTTTTGAGTGTTTTCCATCATTTTAGACTCAGAGGAGTGGGAATGATAATACAAGAGGTAATAACCTGCACATTTGTTATAGAAAAGTCCTCCCAAGCCCTTGCCATGCTGGATGGTAAGTACAGTTTGTTTTGATTTTGATTACATAATGATTAGGTTGTATGAAGATAAATAAGTTTTATAGAGGTGGATATCCTAGAAGAAGAAGAAAATACCATATATGTATCCAATGGTGTTGTAAGAACTACTCATCACACTAAGATGGAAAGAAAATCAGAGAAAGTAGGAACATTAGAAGTAAGGACTGGAAGATATGAACAATGATCTGTATTCGATCCTGAGAAAAAAGGGAATAATGGAGAAAGGGAAGAAAAATATTCTAGGAATTTCTCTATTGCTGCTACTGACAGATCTACAGCTTATGAAGGAACATAATCTCTACTAAGTGGAAAACCTTATCTAGAGTTCTAGATTAATCTTGTATAAGAACCAAAACATCACTCAGTGACATCTGAAGGGTTTACAGCATAAGACCATATTTTTATCCCCTTGTGCAAGATGACTGACCATGACACCATAGGCTACAACCAGGAGGAGGAAACAGTTACTTTTTCATTTCTTATTAGAGACCCTGTGAGGGATACACCTATGAAAAACATTCCTCCCTTCACCCTACAAAAATTTTATGGTTTGACAAATGAAGACCGAGACACATTTTTATTTGAGTTTGTTGTGCTTTGTAGAAGCTATGACTAGTCTTCTAATGCCTAAAAGTTGGAATTATTCCCTGCTACAGTGAAAGGTAACACCATTCGATGGTTCATGGGTTTGGGGGGGGGGGGGGGGGNAAAGAAGGTGAGATATTAGAGGACTGCCTAGAGAGGTTTTAATATAATTTACAGAGATCTAAAGAATGCCACCTATGAAAATAGGCCTTGAGAAACATCTTCTTAAGGGGAATAAGAGTTGAACATTTAGAATCTCTTAAGCTAATGGGAGTAGGATATATTTCTAAGCTAAAGTATAATGAAATATGTGAATTGTGCAGGTGTTATTTGAGAGTAAATCAGGAAATGGTCCCAAAGATACTACTCATTCCATATTTGTAAAATATTTTTCAATCACAAGTGTTACAAGGACTAAAATTGGTAACTTATTTGAAAGCTTTAAGACTAGTAATATTATTTTGTTAAGATCACAACTTGATGCTTTGCAATATAAGAAAATATAGGAGGAGGAAGACAGGGAATCAGCCATATTTTGTCCTAAATGTCGAAAGAAACATCCTATGAAAGAATGCCCATTAGATGGTGCTTAGTTGTCTCGTATTTGTGAATTAAATCATGCTACTAATTATTTCCCTTCACTACCAGGAATTAAATCCATATATAAAGCATAACCATATGTTTTTAAATCACTATACGTGATGGCACCTCAAAAATCACAGAAGACAAGATCTTTAGGTATGACACAAAACCCCACTATGCAGTTTATTTATACTCCTAATCAAATGTGGAACACTCCAATGCCATGGTATCCTTGGAAATAATAACCTATCTCTTAGAAACCTTGGCAATAAGCTTGGACCGGTTCACCTTACAATGGATGACCACTTCCTCCTACCCTCCAACATAGAAATTTCCCCCCTCATAGCCTCTACAATAGCAAGACACTCAACCTTGACAGCTACAACTACTAGCTCTACCCAAACCTCCACACCCCACACAAATACCTGCCAAGCCCATTCCAAATCCCAACAATAAAGTGGTTCAGCCTACTTACAATGTTGGAATTCCCACTTATCCTACTTTCCCTACCTATTATATTGTGCTTACTCAACTCTAGGAAGTTTGCACAATGTTCCAATAATTTATTGTTTCATTGTATGAGATTAATGTAATGCCCCTCATAATTGTGGAAATGAATTTAATTACTTATGTTTTTTTAATCCATGAGGAAAGACATATAACTTAGTGATTTGAAATTATTATAAATATTTGTTTTTTATCAATAACATGAAAATAATTCAGGTACTAGAGGTTGGGAAGCCTAGCTGTGAATTGATAGAATTTAGGTTTACGTTAATAACCAATCTCTAGTTATATTTACAAACACAAGTGACCAATATTGGAAGGGAGTAGTTACTAACTACTAAATTCCTAGTCAAAGGAAGGGAGAGCATACTCAAAAAAAGAAAAAGGAGGAATCAGGAATAACATAAGGAAAAATATTATAGAGCTTCCATTGAGCACCCTTAGCAGGTGTTAGGCTTTGATAATCTTGTACAAAGCTTCCATTGAGCACCCTTAGCAGGTGTTAGGCTCTGATAATCTTGTACAGAGCTTCCATTGAGCACCCTTAGCAGGTTTTAGGCTCCAATAATCTTGTACAAAGTTGTTATTGAGCACCCTTAGCAGGTGTTAGTCTCTAAAAATCATGTACATAGTTGTCATTGAGCACCCTTAGCAGTTTTTAGGATTTGAAGCAGAATTGTTATTGATAACCTAAGTGAGGTGTTAGGTTCTGCAATGATTACTTATGACCAAAATTGGTGGCATTTGAGAACTAGATTCAAAAATCAATCAACCTAAATTATGGGCAAAGGCACTACAACAAAATCTTGTGATTAGCGTCTCTTTTAGCTTCCTTTTTAGCGTCCACCATCACTTTTAGTGTATTTTTCATCATTTTTTGGACAAAGTGGATGATTTTCCATGGGATGGCGCTTTTAAAGATGTTATTTGCATCCCTTTTTAAAATATGGTGCTATTTTGGATGCTAATTACATTCCCAATTAGTGTCCCAATTAACGTCCCAGTTCATGTCCCAATTAGCATCCCAATTAGTGTCCCAATTAGAGTCCCAATTAACGTCCCCAATAGCGTCTCAACTAACGTCCCAATTAGCATCCCAATTAGCATCCTAATTAGCGTCCCTTTTTAAAAGTTGGTGCTATTTTGGATGATAATTAGCATCCCAATTAATGTCCCAATTAGTGTCCTAATTAGTGTCCCAATTAGCATCATAATTAACATCCCAATTAGCATCCCAATTAACATCCCAATTAACGTCCAAAAAAAGAATCCCATATGACGCCCATAAGAACCTCAAAAAAATGTCCTGAATAACATAGCACCATATATTAATCCAGGTAAAGCGGCAGGAATTGTGCCATGAATTTCGACAGGAAAAAAATCCAACATAACGCCAAGTATAGAGCCAATAATTGTGCCTAGAAAAAATCCAACATAGCGTTAGGTATAGAGCCAGATATAACGCCTGGAATAATGCCATAAATTTTGAAAGAACCCAGATAGGAATTGCACTAGGTTTAGAGCTAGGAATTGTGTTTATAAAACGTTCAACAAAACATCAGATATATCAATGCCAATGTCAATGATCATGATTCATGTGATATTACTTTTGTATCTTGACTTATCATAGTGGCACCTAAATGATCATAATCATAGCACTTTTGGATCTTGATTAACCCTAATGAAGGGTAAATTACCTTAATGTCACCTAAATTGCTCTAATTCCATCTGAGTGTCCCCAACAACATTTGATAGACCATAATTGCACCTGATTGTCCCTAACAACATGATGATGATGCATTAAAATAATTATGGTGGAGCGTATGGATATGATTTGATAAGTATAAGACTATATCATCCATTCTTGTGAGGTAGTAGGGCTCCTTGCTCATTATTATCGCAACTATATTATCGATGACATTGATGATGACTATGACGACGATAATGATGTTGATTTATTGTATGATGATGATGACGATGTGGATGTCAACGATGATTTTGCATGTGGTAGCACTTTTGGATCCTAATTAATTCTAATGGCACCTAAATGTCTGTAGCGACATATAAATGACCCTATTATCATTGAAATGACTATAACAACATATAAATGACCT
>LPNX010048134.1:207595-373709 GCA_001517045.1 Pseudotsuga menziesii
TTAGCATCGTTGGAGGTATAAATATTGGTCGAGCAAAGAACCTCATCATCTAGATTGAGCAATATTGTTTCTTTTCCAACCCAATGAGGTTCTTTTTGAGGGCTAATGTCCTAAAAAAATCTCCTCAAAATATGTCAAATCATTCCAAACCAACATATAAAGGCTCAATCATGGGATGGATTCTCCTTATTTGGCATCAATAGGCCTCCAAAGGTTGCGGCTTTGAAACAATGACCTAAAACACTATCTTTTTTCTACCAGTTTTACTTCAGTGCTACTATAGGAGTACTCTTTCATGCTCAAAATATACCAAACTTGATAATTAGGTTGTTTAGTGTCTTTTCCATGATTCATCATAATTGAATATCTATTGTTGTTTTAATGTGTCGAACCTCCTCATAACTGCCGAAATTTGTTATTATCATGTATAGAGTTCCAAATTGAATATTTAGGGTTGTTTCATACTGAAAATATACCCATAACTGAAAAAAGGTTTCACTGATGTTATTGTATGCCTAGACCTGCTAGGAGGTCAAGAATCACCCCTAAATTGTTGCTTTATTGTTTGAAGAGGATAGGAGCAACCCTTAATTAGGCCCATATTTGACAGAAATAAATCTTATTTCCCCATACTTGCCCATAGATTGCCCAAAACACTCCAATGTCTCTATTAACTATTGCTGATGGTTAAAAGGTGTCCAAAATTTAGGATTAGGGATTTTTTCATGCCCATAATTCAAGATCGGGGTGTCTTACTGCTGGCTAGGTGTTGATTAATGGTTATTATCGCCTCAAAACTGCCCATAATTTCTTCTTATCATTGTTGTTATAGGACAAAATGCCTAGACCTAGAATATTATGCCCATAATTTCCCAAATCTACTCTTTCATCGCAGTTTAGTCACTTCCATATAACCCAATGTTGGTCTCATACTGTAAAGAAGAAGCCCGAAAGGTCCCTTATATCCAAGAACCACCACCAGCAATATATCTGCATCTACATGTAAATATCATTTACTATTGCTTTCATCCACAGACATGCCCATAAGTGATCCTTTACTATTGTTTAGGAACGATAACAACCTTAATTTGACATATAACAACTAGGTTTGACCATAAAGCTACCCAACATTAACCCAGGTTTAATTCAAAGGTTATTGCATATTTTATTAGTGCCAAATCATGCACAAATTCTCCCATATGATAGGGTTCATTACAGTTTGTTACAGGTTCATAGTGATACCCTTCTGCCTTAAAGGAGAAATCATTTTCATCAACCTATCACCCCTATGGGATATGTGAAGAAATCCACATATAGAAAACCATGCGAATTGGGGGGTAACACAATAATTATTGTATTACAGTCCAAGGGGGTTAGCTCAACCAATTGTCACCAATTTTCTTTGGCATTTATCTAATTCTGTGATGATAGGTCCACACTACCCAATGTGTAGGGCCAAACCAATGACCAATTTACATGTGTAGCAATATTTGGAGAAACAAGGGTATAAATTCCACTCCACCTCGAACTTCTAAGGTCAAATAAGTGCTTACACTACCTCTATAGAAGTGCTTCCACCTGCTTCTACATAGGAGAAATTGATGAAAGTACATCATGCATTCCAAGCAATCTAGGTGCAATTTTTAGAGCTATAAGAAAAATTGAAATTAGTTCTCACTTCAAAGGAAGTTGAATTAGAAACACAAATGATAGTTTCAAAGGAAATTGTGTAGTGGGTGAAGGCTAGGAAGAATGGGTTTTTTATCCTAGTTGGATCTAATTTTTAGATTTTGACATAAGAAGTGTTGGTCTCTCTAGGCAGATCTGGGTTTCCTTTAATGCACCAACAAAACCCCTAGCTCACTGGCCCTTTTAGCGACAGACCGCAGAACGGTCTGAAGTCTCACCCGAAGTGATCTTGGATGGGTTGGCTGAGGACTCAAGTGCCCTCAATCAGTTTCTGTAGCATCCTAGTGGTCGTGTGACTCTTCTTAGTAAGTGGGATCTCTCTACTATGGTGACCTTTCTTACTCACTGATCATGGGAGGGAGCGATCTCTTATCGCATTGCCGATGCTAGCACGATGCACTAACTATCTCCTCTGCTCGGCTCTTAACCTGCGATATATCACACCGCGGTTCCTGCGGCAGTGTGATATCGCCTTTCTATACTGTGATATCCTTTACGGTAAGGCTTCAATATGACTCTCATGGTCCAATGGATTTTCTCATAGTATAATAGTTAATCTTAAACAGCCTCACTTAGACTCCTACAGTCTAATACACTTAACATCAACTATACTCAACTTGGTGAACTAATATACAGAAATCACTTAACACTGTAACTGCAACTATCGCGCATCAAGTACTGAGAACCCGTATACATAATACTTAACAGATTCTACTCATAGTAATCTTCCACGCTACTGTAACTAAAGATGGCATACATTTACTCATTCATTAACTGGTAGTAAAGTTCATGTAATGAATAATAGATAACAGATAAATAAAGCACAGTCACATGAATAGTCGCGCAACACACTGATTTTACGTGGTTCACCTCCAGGGGGGAAGCTACGTCCATGGGAACTGGTTTTTATATTATATCTTGAGAGAGTAAACATAGTTCCGCTGCAACCTAATATGCAGCTTGAGATCTTCTGGGAAACTCCGCGCACACCGCCAGGAGCCCTTCTCTCGTAGATCTCTTCTCTTATATTGCCTTCTCTTACAATATACTCTTCTCTCTCTCTCTCTCTCTCTCTCTCTCTCTCTCTCAATCCCTGCAGATTGTTCAATCCCTGTGGATTGTTACATACATGCTCTTAGAGCTAGCTACTGGTTACAATAAGATCACTACTGACTGAATAACAGAACCAGAGCTTAACTCTCACAATACTGAGACACTAGAGACACTTAGCTAGATAAATGACTCAGAAGGCTAACTGTCTAACCGTCTAAACAGCTACCCAATTGTCTAACCTTTTACAATACAAAATACATCCTTATATAGGTGGCCCGAAGGTCTCGTCATTACAACACTATGGGCCTATCCCAACAGTAAGCCCAAAAACCCTAACTGTGAAATTCGGCCTATTTGTACTTGAACTGTCGCTTTTCGTCACACCACAGCTTTCTGCAGTCTTTCACGCTTCCCGGTGCTGATTGTGGGTATGGGCGCCGCTTCCTTGGTCGTTTCACTTATGTCCTTCGTCTTCAATGCCTTGGCCCGTTGCTCCTTTTCCTTTATGAGGGTAGCTGAGCCCTCCTGTCTTCATCGTTGCCTTAAGTGCAGCGGTTGAGCTCTCTCTTCTCGGCCGCTCAGGTATTGTTCTTCTTTGACTTCCCTGTCCCGATGTAGCAGCTTTTCCTGTAGCTGCGGGACCCTGCTCCAACAATCCCCTAACACTTACTTGTGGCTCATCCCTGAGCCACTAACAGCTAGCTTCTCTAGTTGTAGCTTCTCCTTGGCTTCCTACGAAGTCCTTGCGAGTCTCACTTGAAGTCCTACGACTTCGTTGTTCATAGCTTCGACACACTCTTGTGCCGTTTCAAGCATAGCTTGACTAATGCTGGATTCTTTTGTATATTTAGTTCATAGGTATCTCTTACCTTTCCTTCCCTTATTTTCATGCTCTCATTCTCATCGCTTGCAAGACCTGCCATCCATTTGTTCATCACAATGATTCAAATCCCTGATATCATGAGAACTCCTCTCTAGCTGGATTTAGAACTCGCATCCCAAAGAAGATATAAATATGTATCTTCCAGCCTTCTGAAACATTTCACTCGGTCTGGATCCTTCCATATGAAAATTATACAAACCATGAATTCCATTCCGAGAACAAACCTTTTTCTGTATTCTGAAGTTCTACTTGTTGGTTTGTTTTCCCCTTTCACTTTTTTTCTCAACAAATCGCTCCAGGTTTTCATGCTGCCTTGATCTTCATATTTTCATTTCTTTGCCTCTGCAATCTCTTGTTCTTCTCTTACGGGATGAGATAGGTCATCTTTCTTCTCCTGTTGCCATCTTTTTCTCATTTTTACTTTCTTCCTGGATGGAGATTTCTTTTCATCATTATTCTGTTCTACTTTCTTATCTTTAGTGATCGGCTCGTCTTTCTGCTTCTCTGCAGCAAATACTGTGATGATATCTTCTACATCCTGCACTTGACTCCTCATCCTTGGCGGCTGTCTGACCTGTGATGTACCTAATTTCACAACCCTGGGCAACGTCATCATAGCAGAACTAAGGCCACCACGCTGGAATCTCTGCACAATGTCGTCTAAAGGCTCCATCTCGGACAGAGACCACTCGGTGCAATACTCTGAACTGGCAATGGCTGCGAAATTGGTGTAAACGAGCACTCTGTAACTGGGTTATCTCTTCACAGGGAAAACTCTTTAAATTGCTCTTTAACTGTCAAAAATCACAAAAATAACCCTTCTGTCTAAATGATCTTCGAATTTATAATGAAGGTGATAATCTCTGCAGCAACGGTCATCTAGACTGGAACCGTCGGTGGTATTAATTGCATGGACAAGACAATACCCGTCGTTTCGATATTCATTAATTTCTGAAATCCAATCAAATTTCCCTCGAAACGTGTGTGCAGGAGCTGGTCACGTCGAATATTTAGCAAATATGGAAAAATCATTATACTGTTTCCAAATCATATACCGGTCATTTTTACATTAACTGCTTGTCAGAAGGTGGAGTGACTGGCCCTCTGTCTCTTTTCAAAATGGTCTACGTGGCACGGGGAACATCACATTGTTGCGATTCTCATCGCATCGTCTCAAACCAAAGTGTCGGTATGAATTCCGCAAGCGTCCTATGTCTTGCGCAACATAATTTTTCTGATGCGATTCCTCATACTTGGATTTTTTTTTATTTTTTTTTTTTACCCGTGTAGACTCATTCCCGGTGCGATGCCTCCTTTCAACTACACTGGACATCTGCACTTCTTAAACTGTCTATCCTTGCTGGACATGTGATGGTTCCTCTGCGCAACTCGGGTTCATTGTACAAATTCCTTGGAACTGTGTCTAAAGTGTGAATGAATAGGTGAACCCATTCATCCTCTGGAATTTCTGACCAATTCTGTTCACAAATCTGAATATGTGACCTGGGGTCACTTTCTCTTGTATATTTCTGTTGTAAGGGTTCCTTGTCGTTAGAGAACTTGATCACCATCAATCTCTTAAGGTCATCCCATGATGCGATATGTTCTTTATGTGCATGCCACCATCTTGCAAGTGTGGCTTTTACTGCAAGGTCCATAGTTGTCAACCTCTGCTCCTGAGGAATTTCCTGCTCAAACTATTGTAAGAAGTCATTGACATCTGCTAAGCCATGAAATGACAGAATATCAATAATGTCTGCACCAATCCATCGTAGTGACTTAGTCATAAACGCACATCTGCGTGCTGAGACTTCGTAAAGTCTGTCCTGCCATTTTTCTAGACCAACCTCCGAATCTGATGCGCATGAGCTGTCGCATCGCCAACTGATGTTTCCTTCTGTGGTCGGATTGATGTAATCACTCTAATTAGGTGTCATCTAATAGAGGCTTTCCATGTTGTGCGCCTCTTCCTCTGATCAAATAGGTTCAATATAGAGAGGACCCTGGAAAGGATCCAACGGTGCGATGACCCGGATCTGACTATCCTCAAAGGTCATTGTCTTTTCTTTAAATTGATAACAGCCATGTTATCGATTGCCCAATCAATACCTAATAGATCTGGATATGGTCTACTATCGCCAATGATCTCTATAACTTCAAAGTCTGCAAAGCTGCGGACTCCGTCGATATCAACTGGTACCTGCAGTAATCGACCCAGTGGTGATACCCGCTGCTGATTGGCTAGTCGTAGATGGATAGGTGATCTGGATAACTTAGGGCTACCCATCTGTCCCCATGTCTGCATAGTCAGAACATTTACCTCTGGTCCTAAGTCTAGGATTACCTCATCCATTTCAAATTCTCCGACTTGTGTTGTCAGTCTCATCTCTCTTCCTGTTCTAGTATGGCCCATAATATTATGAACAGCACGTTGCGCACTGCTCACGGAAGAAGATGGCTGACACTGATCTATGATGCGCTAAATCTCTCCGATAGCTTTCTCATTTCTAACGAGTTTCAAGCAACTCCGTAGGAAGGATTGTACACTTCCTGTTGACTCATCCTCTTCGCATCTTCCCAATGTGGTAGCCTGCGATGTCTACACAAGACTAACGCCACAATGTGTTTGCTGCTGTGGTACGTCCCTGCATGGCAGTACCAGCAATCTTGATGATGTAGGGTCATCAAAGAAAGGTTGATATTCTTGGAATGTTTATTTTTTCTTCTGCAGGTCGAGTGGTGTTAATTTAGTAGTGGCTTTGCGCACCCACTCTGGACCTGTGTTGTTTTCTACATCCTGCGATGTCGGACTAGTAGAAGCACCACTGCGAGTCACAATGTTGACTCTTGGTTCTGGCTCTTTCTGCTTAGCAGTGATAAGTTGGATGTTCTGGTGTACTACTGGCTTAGGGTCTCTAATCTTGGCTATCAAGGTCGGACACTCTTCTATAGTGTGATCATAGGACTTGCAATAGTTACATGTCGTAGTAGGGTTCTGACAATCCCTAGCATAATGTCCTACAATTCCACAATTGTAACAAGTAATTGGTCCACGGCCACGACCAAAGCCTTCACCATGGCCAAAGCCTCCTCCACGGCCTCGTCCTCTGAATCCTCCTCCACGGCCATCACGAGCCGGTTCATGCTATGGTCCTGCTGCTGGACCAGGTTTTTCTGTCTGGACTCTATACAAGTCATGCTTTCTCTCAACCATGAGATCATAAGCTCGGCAATTATGTTCATCGTGGCTTACTGACTTGCAGAAGTTACAATATAAGTTCTTAGGGGTCTATACATACTTCTGAAGTAAAGGGAATTCTGGTGGTCAATGTCCTCTTGTTCTACAGAGTTCACACCACGGCCCTTGAGTCTGTAATAAGGGGTTAGGAGCCCCACTTGCTAAATACTCAACAAATACTGGACAGTTATCCTTAGTATGTCCCTGTGCTTTACACTTGGTACACCATAGCTCTTGTGCAATCTATTTCCCTTTCTTAATCTCGTGCATCTGTAACATGAGATTAGCTAACTGGTTTTGCAGGTTTGTCATACCTGTACTAGTCTCAGATAGAGGTGAGGCCTCTAGTTTCATTTCCATCTCTAACACTTCATCCTGTGTACGGAGTCTCTGTTGCATTAATGGAAGTCTGATGTGCAGGAGCAATGCTGCGATAAACCATTCCCTATGCTGCTTCGGCGCAAACTCAAAGTTGACTTGGTCTATGAGGGCTTTGAATTTTTTATCAAAGTCCCATACTGACTCTGTAGGTAACTGTTTAATTTCTTTGAGCTCTGTGATGCATTGTGACTCAAACTTAGGTTTCTTAAATTCTTTAATCATGGCAGTCCTGACTTGTACGAGCATTCTGCCCGATGCTGTGGTATACTTCATATACCATGTTAAGGCTCTGTCTCTAAGTGTAGTGACCAACTGGACAAGTTTAATATGATCATCCTGAATCCCTTTAATGGTCCATATGGCTTCACATAAGAACCAATGTTGTTCCGGGTCTTCTGCCCCTGTACCCTTGAAGGTAGGTAGTTTCATGTCATCCCCCATTCTGTTTCTATGTGGTGGATGCTGGTTTGTTGTATTACTACCACTCGGCGGTGTAGGTGTAGGTGATGTAGCAGTAGTATGTACTGTATGTGAACTACTAGATGTAGTTCCTATGGGATTATTCTGAGTCCCGGTTGCTTTTTGTGGGGTATAAGGGTGGTAAGGGATACCTTCTACTATTCTCTCTATAGTACTTGGACTCTGTTCTCTAGTAGTGTCTGAACTATTTTCAAAGAGAGAAGATCCGAAATCTACTTTATATTTCTTACCACTACGTGTACATCCAATTTCATCAAAGTCACTTTCAAACTCTTGTGACATTACACTTATTTACTTATTCATCTAAGACTATATCCATTACTCCTTTTTCATGTAATAACATCTTAATGGACAAGTTTAAAGATCTTAGGTACTTACCGTGATATCCCTTGAAGATGTACCTCTCTACTTCGCTGAATCTCTTCTTTAATCGACTGCAAACTCTGTAACGAAGCCTTCCAGCAAACTCACAAGCCAGAAGTCTACTGCCAGCGAAGTGGGATTATCAACGCTTTTCATGGTCTAAATCAGCTCCGGTGTCCAGACAATGTTTATTTTCTTCTTGAATATGTTCTGATCAGTCAACTTTGATAACCAGTCGTACAACTCATTTCCATAGGTCGCAAAAAATATCGTATGTATATCATTGAAGATATGTTTTTGTAACCAGTCCTCTGTACTCAGTCTAGGACTCTTGTTTTCTTTTTCAGCAAATTCTTTCTCCTGAGACTCAACCCAGTGGTTAAGTTCTTCTTTAGTAGGATGCCAATAGAACATTAGCTCATCAGTTTGTTCAAAACTGGAAACGGAACCATTTGTTGGTCTCTCTGGGCAGACCCGGGTTTCCTTTAATGTACCAACAAAACCCCTAGCTCACTGGCCCTTTCGGAGACAAACCACAGAACGGTCTGAATTCTCACCCGAAGTGATCTTGGATGGGTTGGCTGAGGACTCAAGTGTCCCCAGTCAGGTTCTGTAGCATCCTGGTGGTCGCGCGACTCTTCTTAGTCAGCGGGATCTCTCTGCGATGGTGACCTTTCTTACTCGCTGGTCCTGGGAGGGAGCGATCTCTTATCGCATCGCCGATGCTAGCGCGATTTGTAAACTATCTCCTCTGCTCGGCTCTTAACCTGCGATATATCACACCGCGGTTCCTCTGGCAGTGTGATATCACCTTTCTATACTGTGATATACTTTATGGTAAGGCTTCAATATGACTCTCACGGTCCAATGGCTTTTCTCATAGTATAATAGTTAAGCTTAAACAGCCTCACTTAGACTCCTACAGTCTAATACACTTAACATCAACTATACTCAACTTGCTGAACTAATATGCAGAAATCACTTAACACTGTAACTGCAACTATCAAACATCAAGTACTGAGAACCCGTATACATAATACTTAACAGATTCTACTCATAGTAATCTTCCACGCTACTGTAACTAAAGATGGCATACATTTACTCATTCATTAACTGGTAGTAAATTTCATGTAATGAATAACATATAATAGATAAATAAATCACAGTCACATGAATAGTCACACAACACACTGATTTTACGTGGTTCACCTCCAAGGGGGAAGCTACGTCCACGGGAACTGGTTTTTATATTATATCTTGAGAGAGTAAACACAGTTCTGCTGCAACCTAATATGCAGCTTGAGATCTTCTGGGAAACTCCGCGCACACCGCTAGGAGCCCTTCTCTCTTAGATCTCTTCTCTTATATTGCCTTCTCTTACAATATACTCTTCTTCTCTCTCTCTCTCTCTCTCAATCCCTGCAGATTGTTCAATCCCTGTGGATTGTTACATACATGCTCTTAGAGCCAGCTACTGGTTACAGTAAGATAACTACTGACTGAATAACATAACCAGAGCTTAACTCTCACAATACTGAGACACTAGAGACACTTAGATAGCTAAATGACTCAAAAGGCTAACTTTCTAACCGTCTAAACAGCTACCCAATTGTCTAACCTTTTACAATACAAAATACATCCTTATATAGGCGGCCCGAAGGTCTCGCCATTACAACATTGTGGGCCTGTCCCAACAGTAACCCCAAAAACCCTAACTATGAAAGTCGGCCTATCTATACTTGAACTGCCGCTTTCCATCACACCACAGCTTTCTGCAGTCTTCCATGCTTCTCAGCGCTAATCGTGGGTATGGACGCCGCTTCCTTGGTCGTTCCTCTTCTGTCCTTCATCTTCAATGCCTCGGCCCGTTGCTCCTTTTCCTTTATGAGGGTAGCTGAGCCCTCCTGTCTTCGCCACTGCCTTAAGTGCAGTGGTTGAGCTCTCTCTTCTCGGCCGCTCGGGTACTGTTCTTCTTTGACTTCCCTGTCCCGATGTAGCAGTTTTTCCTATAGCTGCGGGACCCTGCTCCAACAAGAAGCGCATGAAAGGTTATAAAATTTGAGAGTGAGACTTATATATAACCAAGTGCATTGCTATAGCATTCTCGAATTAGAATCAATTCACACATAAGCTAGCACAAATTCAAGGGCATGCCAAGAATAATTATTCAACATTTGTAGACATTTAGATATAGATTTTTTTGGTAACTCAACTCTATTACAAACTTAATCCCATGAAAGGTTGAACAACCATCAACTCCATCACTGCCAAATAATTGAAGGTCCTTTACTTGTTGTTGTATTGCTACTGATTCAAGTAAGTATATAATTCTCACTTATCCCACACTTCTTGTTCTATGATCCTAATCACATTATTGAATAATAGCAAAATTTCTTACTAATTTGACTTTAAATAGTGTACCAAAAATTCTTTATCTCTGTCTCGTTCATTAAAAAAAACTTCAAACAAACACAAGTACTCCTATTAAGGACCACTCTTGAAGGGATGCCAACAAGTCCTACAAGTTGTACCTAAATGAATCTGCAATAAACCTCTTCCAGGACTGTCTTATTGAGCCAACACAAATTGCATTTTGTTCCTATTTTGTTTTCATATCCTCCTCTTAATACTTGGACAAAAATTATTGGTACACTTGTTATGTGATTTTATCATATTGATTGTACTACTAGTAGTTCCATATTTTTATCATGTAAGGGGTTGTGCATCATATAATATTGTGTTAGTGCTTTCAATACTTCAAAGCCTCTAAATGGAAGCCGTAGTCCAAAAAACATTCTGCAACAACAAATAATTACATATCATCAAAATCATACCCTATAATGGGATCCTCATCATTGATAGCAACATCTACCTCATCCATTGGCCTCGTCATTGATCCTCCAAGGATATATCAGTACTAGTACTTGGTAATATTTGTTAATTTTGAAGAAAAATATTGGTACTTAAATCCAATCAAACAATTCATCAACTCACTTTGATTACAAGTTGTGTGGGATACCTTAGCTCCAAATTGACATTTGAAGTTGAGATAACTATGTTGTGATGCATTGAGTTAGGCCACACTTAGTGGATAAGGTTTGTTGGAATGCATACTATTCCCTTCTTTTTCTACTAACTATATAGTGTCACTACTAATATCATAATGGTCATTTGAATCTAGATCATAGAATAAGAGTAATTGTTTTTACAGAGGAGTTAGGGTTGTGGTAAGGTATTGGTTATCCAGTTCCATTGTCAAATGTTAGATTCAAGCTCAAAGAAAGGTCATACAGTGGTATGTGCATGGTGTCCAAGTCAAATGCATTCTGTTATACATTTCTGTTAAAGTTTTGGACCTGGCCAGTGCACATGATGCCACTATTCAAAACCCTCCATCCTGTTGAAGTCAAATCCAAATTGATATATCAAATAGTTTGCTTTCTTCAACAGTTAGTTGAAAAATGTGTGGCTATGTAAACCTCAAAACTATAAATTCTGAGAGGTCATATTAGCATAGGAGATTTTGAAATAAATGTGTGAAAATAGTAGAGGTGGTTAGTATAAGCCATTAAACATAGATTCCATGGGAAACCCCAATAGTTAGCTCAGTAGGTTGGGCCCCAGTTGACAAGTCGTTTCTAGGCTAGAGATCAGGGGTTTGATTGTTGGGCCTATTGGGGTCAGGCTCCTCCACTAGGGTAGCAGACTCCTCGGGGTATTAGGTTCCACAATGTGAGGCCCCTTCGGGTGGCCCCCGTGGTCAGCTCCAATGAAAAAACATACATTCCATGGGTAAATAGCTATTCTAGATAAACATTTGTGGAAGAAATAAATTATAGCTGTAAATTATGTCTTTGTGGTAAGTTGGAATCTGACTGGTGTTAACATCCAATATTATTTAAGTGGGCTCTCATCCAAGCTTTAACTTCTACTGTGATTTTGAAGTTATATATTGAGAGTTTTAAAATGCCATTAGGATATGCAACTTAGGAGAAGTATATACAGGTTAATGCTCAGCCTAGGTTCATTACTACATAAGCTATTGTTTAGTTTGATTAGAAGATGTAATGGAAGCTACTTTGAAGACATATACACTTGAACGGGTGAAGGATTTTTTTGAAGGATGAACTAGATGAAGTATGGTTGTGCTTTACTAAGGCAGTTTTCCACAGAATTGGTTCCATTCACAAACTGGTCATTCTCCCTTATCATTATTTTTTTTATTTATGTCATCATTACATCTATCATTCTCCCTTGTCATTATACCATGGCATGCTATAGATGAGACATAGTATAGCCTTTTTGTCAAAATCGTGACATCTTACATGCATCTATTTCACACTTGATTTGCACCTGGTCTTTTATTCTTACAGCATGAATTAAAAAAATATTTTATAAACTCAGGGAGCATGTGTAACGGTGTTTGAGTGTTTGTTAATGATACAACTATTACTCTCCATTATCATGAGGTTGGTCTTCTGTTGATGTTGCAATTAAAATTAGTTATTTGAAAGTGCTTAACTACCTTGTATAAATGTAATAATTAGTGTCAAATGGGGATTTAAAGGAATAACATTTTCATAGTTCACAAAGAGTTAGGTTGAAGGAGCCTATAATATTCAATTTGGATATGATATTTCTTGAAATTGTCATCTGCCCTATATCTGCAATCCTTCTCTCAAATGCCTTTGTAGAGCAATCCATGGTTGAAAAACTGTCTTTTAGGTTTAGATTTGTGGGAGAGGAATCTGGGCTTCCTAAGAGATATTTTACTAAACTTGTGTGCCAAAAATTATCTGAGAGTGTTCTTTCATTGGCACTCTACTTCCATTTATTGATTACCCTTTGGTTATTTTCAAAAGCTGCAATAGTGCTTTCTGTGGCTGGATCATATGCAGGCAATAAAATTACAATTGCAAAGCTTCTCACCATGATTCACAGGATCTGGAAATGTGTCATACTGACTTGTTTCTAGGTTTGTATCGCCATTTTCGGATGCATTGCTATTTTTCTCCTTCTTCTTGTGATTCTGGTGAATGTGGTGGTTTCCACGGGGATTTGTTCAAGCTGTGCTATCTATGTTGTGTTTAGATTAGGAGTAATTTTTTTCTGTGTTGTTTGCACAAACTTTGATTACATGCAATTTGGCCAATGTGATCTCCATCTTTGAATATTGCTGAGGCTTGGAGTCATTGTTTAGATCCATGTATTTAATCAAAGGGAGGACCCAAGTGTGTCTCATGATATTCTTGGGAACATCTATTGGGACTACTTTTGTGGAGAGCCTCTATGAACATAGAGTGAAGGCTTTGAATTACAGTGATGTGTATTCCAGGATCTGGGAAGGTCCTTTGTTGGTCATCATGTATATTTTTGTGGTGCTTATTGATGCCATGATGAGCTACATCTTCTATTTCACTTGCAAATGTTCAAGTTTGGAAATTTTTGACAACCATTCTCTGTTGGAACACAGTTCTAGTTTTTCTGGATCAATGGAGCAAACTAATGGAAATGATAGCTCCCCATCAAATATATTGTTGAGACGCTAGTGGATCAATTACCCTATAGAGAGGGTGAAAGTTGTTGTACATTATTTATTACCCTTCCGAACCTCATTGAAGCTACATCTCTGTCAGCCAGATATAAGGTATTCTTTCCTCCAGATTTTTATTTGGATCCAGCTATCATATTAGATGCCGGCATGACTTTCATTTGAAATTCATACTGTAGCCATAATTTACATTGTTATTGAATTGATGATCGAACAATTTTATGTTATCTAGTCCACACCATGTATTATGTGTTTGCCAACCATAAACTCGATATTCTTACCTCCAATTTTGTAGTTCTATTTGCTGCTAACATCGATTATGAAGAGACATATATTCTATTAATTATTAATCATTCATATCCTTGCATCATTGTTAGTACAAATAGAGGGAGATAGAGAAAACAAGTTCATTTCATCTTTGACTTTTATAGTTTGTGTGTTGCCACTGTATTCTTAAATGCAAAGTGACCTCAGTGATATTTTGAAAGTAATAATACTCTGTGCAAGTTTGTGTAGCTCTGTATTTGAATGAATTCATTGTTAGACTCTCTGACTATCCAGGGCATTAAGGTTGAATTGCTACCTGCTTTCATCTCTGAAGAAACTATGGAAATTTTTAAAACTCCATGAGAAGCATGGAATGATCTCCTGATTATCTTTTTGGCTTCTAAATCTTGTCAAGAAGATTATTCCACCTTAACAAAACCATGTGATTAGCTTCCTTTTTAGCGTCCACTATCACATTTAGTGTATTTTTCATCATTTTTGGACAAAGTGGACGCTTTTCCATGAGATGGCGCTTTTAATGGCGTTATTTGCATCCCTTTTTAAAATTTGGCACTATTTTGGACACTAATTAGCGTCCCAATTAGTGTCCCAATTAGCATCCTTATTAGCGTCCCAATTAGCATCCCAATTAGCGTCCCAATCAGCATCCCAATTAGTGTCCTAAAGAGAATAGCACCATATATTAATCTAGGTTAGCGACATGAATTGCGCCATGAATTTCAGCAAGAAAAACATTCAACATAGTACCAAGTATAGAGACAGGAATTGCACCTAGAAAACATCCAACATAGCGCTAGGTATAGATCCAGGTATAATACCTGGAATAATGCCAGAAATTTCGAAACGAACCGCACTAGGAATTGCACTAGGTTTAGAGCTAGAAATTGTGTTTGGAAAATGTCCGACATAACGTCAGATATATCAATGTCTATGTCAATGATCATGATTCATGTGATAGTACTTTTGGATCTTGATTTATCATGGTGGCACCTAAATGATCATAATCATGGCACTTTTGGATCTTGATTAATCCTAATGAGGGATAAACTACCTTAATGTCACCTAAATTTCTCTAATGGCATTTGAGTGTCCCCAACGACATTTGATAGAACCTAATGGCATATGATTGGCCCTAACAACATGATGATGATGCATTATGATGATTATGATGGACCGTATGGATATGATTTGATAAGTATAAGACTATATCATCCATTCTTGTGAGGTAGTATGGCTCCTTGCTCATTATTATCGTAATTATATTGATGATGACTACGACGATGATAATGATGTTGATTTATTGTATGATGATGATGATGACATGGATGTGGATGTGAACGATGATTATGCATGTGGTATCACTTTTGGATCCTAATTGATTCTAATGGAACCTAAATGTCTGTAACGACATATAAACAACCCTATTATCATCGAAATAACTGTAACGACATATAAATGACCTTAACAATTACATGACATGAATCATAATGTCAATGAGTGATTAAGAACACTAATGGCATATGTGTGACCATAATCATAAATGATGACAATGATTTTGTTGATGATGTACTTAATGTTGATGATGGTGATGATAATGAGGACGATGATCAAGATGATTTTGATGTACCATATGGCATTGATGATGATGATGATGATGACAATTTCAATGTCCACAATGATGATACATGTCATAATACTTCTGGATACTACAAAACTTGAGATATTGGATTTAATAACAAGTAATATAGGTTGTGAGGTTTTGACCATAAAAATATTATTAGCCATTGGGTTTTACATTTCTTTATATGGCCATTGGGTTTTACATTTCTTGATATGGCCAATGGGTTTCGTATCCCCCCCACCCCCCCTACACCCCCCTTGCAGAAAGGTAGTACAATACCACACATCATGGTGCTACCAAAATTTCACCCTACAAAGTTGTTTACTTTCAAGAAGTGGATCAAATTACTGAAGGTTTTTTACCAAAATGCTCATAGTGTTACTTTGAAGAAGTGGATCAAATTGTTTTACATCTTTGGCCTTATAATTAGACATATCTCAAGGAAAAAAGCAATTAGTTTCTCAAGTTTTATGGCCCCTATCAAATATTTCAGCATTACGCTACACTATTGACCAATGTTTGATTCCCATGGGTTTCATTTTAAACAGTAAAAGAGTGATTGAAAACATAGAGGTAAATGCCCAACTTAGGATACTAGAAGATGGGCATTCACATGGACACACACACACACATTGCATATATAAGCTTGTCTCTATGTACTCTTTGAGAGTGACTTTTACTTGGCACTTTAAGTTAATCACAAAGGCATTTAGAGATATGAGTTGAACTTATAACACTAAGACACAATGACTTGTATAACTATATTACAAACCTAGGGTCACCTCCATATCCTATTATGCACATATCTCTTTCTTAGGTAAAAATTCAGGGCCCATGTGGTGGTCAAATGCTCTATCCATGAGTCATAATTAATAGTTATATACTAATTGAGGATTTTTGGACGGTTTTATAAACCCCCCACAATATATGTTTCAAGACGGTTTTAGAACCACCCCCCCCCCCCAAAAAAAAAAGTCAAGGAAATTTTACTTTTAGAGGCGGTGTTTTAAACACCATTGCCAAAAGTTCAATTCTCATGAGTCTTGGTGGGGGGGGGATTAGAAGCAATGCCCCTAAATATATTTTTCAATTATGTTCTCAATATCCATCCTCTTGAAGAGTACCATAATTTACCACTAATTACCCTATAATTGGCCCCTAATTAACCTCATAATTGACCCCTAATTATTACCCCTAGTTAACCACTAATTGCACCTAAATGACCCCTAATTGATCACTAATTACCCCTAAATAATCCATGCTTACCACTAATTATCCCTTGATACCCTCTAAATGGTCCCTACTTTTTTAGAAGGAAAACCTCGTAGAAAAACCCAGGGGATGCTTCTAAACATTCATATAAGGCATATTCCCTAGTAAACCCATCGATGTAGACTAGTGTGCCTCACACACAAGGATTTCAAATGGGAACATGACGCCATGAACCTAACTAAATTCCCAACATCATGGGAAACCTTGGTTTAGTTAATCCCTTGGGATAAATGGATCCTATTTACCCATAATTGACCAATAATTACCCCTAGTTAACTCATAATTGACCCCTAATTGCCACTAATTATCCACTAACTACCCCCTAATTGACCTCATATTAAGCACTAATTACCACTAATTATCCCATGACTACCCCCTAGTTGACCCCATATTAACCCCTAATTACCACAACTCATTACCTAATAATTACCCCTAAATTACTCTTAATTACCCATAATTGACCAGAAATTACCCTTCAATGATCACTAATCAACCGTTAATTACCCTTAATTTACCCATAATCACCCATAAATGACTCTTAACTCTGCTGAGGGCTAAATTCCATCACATAGGCCTTACATAGGGAATCTTTTGGATTGTGAGTGGGATAAGATGGCCATTTTGGGATGTATAACACCATGAATAATTTTTTACTACTAGGCCATGGTTTGGGATTAACCTCTAGGGCCTAAGTTCATCATGAGACTTCAAGTTTTTGGTTACTCTTTAGTGATCATTAACTTGATGAAATATCACATACCACCAAGGAATATATATCTTAGGCCTATTCTGAAAAGTTGATCATAATCGTCTTTAAATTTTGGGAAATCTCCTTCCAAAATGTTTTCAGACAGATGAATCAAATTCCAGAACATTTATCGAAGGATGGTATCTTATTGGGTGATGGTGAATGGAAAAAAATGGAATTTTCAAAATGACACCATCATGGAGGATGATCCAGGTCCCATCTTTTCCTAAACTATGCAGCCCCAATTGCTAACATTATCTATGATTTGTGGGGCTTATTCATTTCTGTTGGAAGATTCCATGAAAGTTGAAGTGTTTGCGAGTAAGAAGAAGAAGAAGAAAAGTGAACAGAAAAAGCATTTATTTGGATGAAAATCCATTGAACGTTGTTCAAAATGATCAAAGATTCAAGGGAAATGGCTATGCAAACTCTGCTGGAGGAGAATTTCATTATAGAAACCCTAATGAATCAAAGTCGTACTACAAAAACCCTGAAGGATCAAAGTTTTGCATTAGAAACTCTAATGAATCAGTTATTTATTTCACAGGCCCCAATGAACTGAGGTTTGATCATAGTAACCCTCCACATGGGAAATATGTTGGCCCTATTCAACCAGAGTTACACATGGATGTGTTTATAAACCTCTCCTCTGCAGATGCCAGGATTAGGGCAGTTGCTACATTAACTTTAGTTAAGGAGCTGCAAGAAGTCTAGAAGGTTTAGGAGAAGGCTCTACTAAAAAATATCATAAAAAATATTAACAAAAATGTATACTAAAGAAATTGATAATAATTAAATTGAAAAATCAATAATAATTAGTTTCACTTACATTTTTAGTGCACCTTGACCATTCCTATATAAGAGAGCCTTAAAAATCCTCGAAGCCACACATCCAAAGAACTTTAGAAAACCAAGTTGTCAATTAACTAATGATGTAATTAAATAATATGCAAATTTAAAAGTGTACATCATAATGACACCAACACCAAAATATAATAGAATGGAGGGTGGACCCGAGAATCGAGATAGGGCCATCGAACCCCACGACTCAAAGGCTCGACTCCCGAGCGTTTCTCCAAGAACATGGAAATTTTGTAAGTACAAAGTACATGCAACGTTCAAAATTGAACCCCTCCTAGCCCTTCCCATAAGTGTAAAGTTAAAATTTCCCTCCAAAAAAAAATTAAAAACTGAATTTTACCCTTCCAATTAAGAAGGGCGTAATTTATATCAACATTTCAAAAGAAGGGTGAAATTTGAAACTACCCATCCATATAAATTTGTCAAGATGTTGAAATTACAATACTATAAAGTTCAACTCATCATTCAAAATATTGGAAATACGATAAATTACAATCACTCACTCACTCATGTCATGCACTCACTGCTTAGTTGTGCAAGATAGATAGTAATCATTGATGACTATGAGGCACTAGCCATCAAGATGCAACTCTCACTCTCGAGTCACTTAGAGCTGCAATCTAAATTGTGACAATTTGTCAACAACTACGACTATAGCAAAAAAGAACATCTACTAGTCTACTACTAGGCCCGAAACGAGCTCAAAACTTTGTGCCTACTACCTATGTGAACCTCGCTACCAATGTCCACTCTTTTTTTGTCAAAATTAAATTCAAAAGGCCGGTTTGATAAGTCCTCCTCTACAAGACTTCATTTCTTGCATGAATATCATGGACTCACGACAACTATAAATAACACGTGATGTCATGCAAATACAAAAAAATGCATGTAGCTAGGATCACAAACTGTGCAAAGGTTGATTTATGCATTGCTATATAGAGGTGTCATTGGGCACACGATATGGAGAAACAATAGTTATTAATAAAATTAAAAAAACAATTGTTGGCTCAAGAATAGTCTTCAACTTGATGGGTGGCATGATCATGACGTAATCTCCCTCTATCCTTCCAAACATTTGTGGTTTCTCACAACATTTGTCGTCGACACCACCAAAATACATATAAAAATTGCTTGTCTTTACATCCTCTTCTCTTTAAATCCTCATCTCATAATCATAACTAAGGATTATTATGCATGCGCATCCTCACCTTATAATACGAATTGGGTCAAGGCACAAAAAAAATATTAAATGTGTCAAGACGCAACGAGTAAGAGACAACTATAAGTAAGTCTTATATTAAATTTACCATCTAAGTCTTTAATTAACACTATCAATTAAGATTTGACACATTGGATTGTTGTGATCTTCTTATCACTCCTTACCAATGTGATTACAAGGCATTCTTTGAAGGTGAAGTCCATAATTTTAGGTCTTCTTCCTCATTATCATGCCTTTTGGTAAGACAATAAAGAGGGTAGTGGCATGCATCAACATGGAAAACATTTTCAACATAGAGGTTATACACATTACTTGTTTTCATTAAATAACTTAAATTCCTACTCATGACTATCGATTCACTGAATCGTGGACTAGTACAAATCACAACAAATTTTAGCCCCGATCCCTTAATTACTCACACCTAGAACTTTCTCAAATCTAGCCATTAATAAACTTACTTTGGTATTTTGGTTCAATGTAAAAGGCGGATTGTTGAGACTCAGGTACATATTGAGTTGCAAGGATTCAATTGATTTAGGCATGATTCCATTGCCCCTCCATCCCATATATGTATGTTTTCATTACAATTGTTGAACAAAAAGCGTTGATGCCCCAACCCCGGTTATGCTAGTTTTGCTAACTTGCTTGGTATGTAGGAATTTTTTTTAATGTTTTATGAGTTGTGTATTACTTTTCCTTAGGTTCCCAATCCTTATAATTCTTACATCTCTCAAGCTTGGATTGCATGTGGATTCCCCAATATGGTTATGGCATAGTCTAAGTAGTTTTTTTGTATAATGAAGTGTGCTCAAACTGGAAAAAATACAATAGAATAGTTGTTACATTAGTGTTAATGATACACATATGACAACTTAATGTGTTCAATAAGAGAAGTGCTCGATTATTTAAAATTGTAAAAATTTATTAAAAAAAAAGAGTATTTATGTTTGTTTGTTGAAAGAGTTTAGTTAATTTATAATTGTGAATTGAAATACAATTATTTATATTGCGCTCCATTTCTAAAATTCACTGACCCACCCATCAAATTTCAAATTTGATCAATGACCCTCCCTTATTCAAATTTGATCACCGAGGGGTATGTTGATCCATTTACCATAAAGCGAGAATCTGCGGGATGATATTTGACATTTCTTTGTGTGAGTGCCTCAACTCACACCTCATTTACCAACTTCCCAACTATCCGTCAAGAGAAATACAACCCTTCAGCACCACAAGTAGAACCAGAATGTACCCAACCTCAGTTGTGGAGGGCAGACCAACACCAGCACCCACGGCCTCCCTCGGCTTCGGACATGGCTTCAGACTGTACATGTCGATTTTTATATCTGCCCAACTGAAGCGCAAGCAAACTAGAAGGGGCCGAGGAATTCTTTACAGGTACAGAAATGGTTTTCTAGTGCATGCATATTTGTTTTCTAAAACATATAGTGGTCTAGAGTTTGAATCCATCAGGTGTTGAAGATCATACGAAATATCTGCACCTGAACATCCAAACCCCTCAGAAAATGTCTTATGTAGTGGCCTTTATGGCACCACGAACACCTCTGTAAACAACAGCACAACCTCTAGAGCCCATATGTTCGTCAAACCCCCAGAAAACACACTACAGCGATTGCAACAAGACCAATACCTTGCTTTACATTTCAATGCATGTTATTCAATTTTAAGTTTATTGAAGATTTAGTTTGATCAGTTTTTGCCTTTGTATTGTATTCTTTGGGAATGCTTTTCATTTTTCACCTCTGTGAATTCTTGACTGAATTAAATTTTTTAGTGATTTGAATCTAGGCATTTGTGCACAAGATTACATAGCAGAGAGTGTTATTAGAAGCTATTTAACCATGATAGTTTGTGCCTTTTTTATATACTTTCAGGATGGTCAAGTTGCAGTGCTATTGGATATACTTTGTAGGCTACTGATTGAAGATGCTCTACAAAGGAAATCACCAAATCTAACCCGGGACTTACTCGTCAATGACCCAACTGAAGGAGCTACAAAATAAGTGTCAGCTGCTAAAGAGCCCCCACATGCAAGGTCCTGAAAGGCTATTTATTCCCCTTAAAAAGCTCAATGGGAAATCATGGTAGCTTAACCCAGATCAATTGTATTGTAAATGCTTCCAACCTAGGATTGAAACACACAAACCACTTTTGCAGGGTTAAAACCATTGGTCCCCAATGCCATCGCCTTCATTTGATTGACCTTGATTTGACACGATGTGATCTGATAAGCCCAAGGGTTGTGTTCGTTTGTTTGCTCGTGATGGGAGTTCTGATTCTCGGTATTTTGGTGGTTCGCATTTCTTTGAACAGGTTTTATCATCATGCATGAACAGCTCGTTCAGGAGCGAGACAATGTGACAATGTGCACAAACCACTGCAATCATTTCTCCTCTATTTTCATAAACGATGTGAGAAAGTGTCTTCCTTTTAGTTGCTACTTCTTCCTTCTCATTGAAATTTTTCTTAAATTGAAGGTAAGACAAATGATGGACAATTTTTTTTAAACGATTAGTTCCAAAACTTCTACATGAACATTCAATGGGAAGGATTAGTGAAGAGAAATAATATCAGATCATTTAGGGATCCATATATCCTCTTGGATGATCAAGGAATTTGTTAAAGAAAAATATAAAGGAACTATATTAAGCTCAAATGCCTGTGGATTTCTTGTTTTATGTTGATCGGTGCAGTGGGTTTCTAATTTCCATAGGTATATGACTTGTGGCTAAAACTTGCTTTGAAATATGTGCGTTGTTGAATCAACTTTTCGATATTCTCTTTTTTAACGGCATTGTCTTTGAAAATTGTCGATTTCCATTCCATCTATGAGAAGAATTGTCCTTGCTTGAAACCATCTAGTCATTTATAATCTATATAAATCATCTATGGATGGAAGGTTTAGAGGAGTTGATATGTGGAGAATTCAAAGTTTTTGTGATTCAATGCAAGAAGAGATAAGTTCAACACAGGTCGGGTAGAGCATTTTACACTTGCAACAGAGGTTGTGCGCACTTGTCAATCCTTCAAATGCTGACACAAATTTAACATGGTTAACAACCAATGCATGGACTGCTAAAAGAGCATCCTTATCATACTTCCATGACTCAATAAAATATTCAGTACAACATTCACTGAGACTAGAAAATGCAAAGTCCATTAATTTCACGGCATTATCTCTATATACTTCTGAAAGTGGACAATTATCCAAAACAAGATCAAAAGGTAATTCCTGCTCAAATTCAAGCTGCCCCACAATAGCTTTATACTCTAAAATATGTACAATAGACCATAAGTACACAAGCATCCGGATTTATCAAATATGGAAATACAGTAAAGATACCGATAAACTATGACTGCCCTTTGCCATAATTTTTAGATGAACAGTAAAGGAGTTCATCAATCCATGTCATGGCTTTATGCTTGCAGTCTGACATAGATATAAAATTAAGCATGTGCAAAACAATGTCCAAGACAAATGGAACAATTTTATCAGCACATGCATTCTGGCATAATGCTGTGATTGCAGACTTGTAAGCTTCCAATCTCTTATCCATTTGAAGCCAGCTATTTATAAAGAGAAGCCATAGTTCATATGAACATTTATTGTGTTGCACCGCATGATGAAACATATCATCCGTTCCTATCACCTTCTCCTTTTTGTAAAAGATATGAAGGTACACCACCCACACAACTACAGAGTTCAAATTAGTCTCAATTGCTCGTGATAAAACAAACAAAAAAATCCTGCCATATGATTTATCAATATTGCTGGCAATGTTCATTGAATCGATCACTAACTCCAGCTAGCATTCTATGTCACCAAGTCCTCGAAAAATGTGTTTCTGTGTATGATCTGGTTTTCCAATTGCACTAGAAGTATATAAACAATTAGGAAGTTGACTGTTATTGCCAAGCCTCCACTTCCTAATAGTTGCACTGTGTAAACACGACATGTCTGAAGGTAGAAGTATCTGAATCGAAAATGGAATAGAGAAGGACTGGCAGAAACCCAATTTCCAGAAATGGCAAGTGTCGCAAGCTATCATGTTACCCACCATAGGACTATCTACTTTTAAAATATGTGTCCCAATTCGATACACTGGCACTTTCAGTCCATGGTTGCTAGTCCTGTGATGCAATAAGCTTTGTGACATTGTAGATTGCTCTACAAGGAAAATTTGAAGACCCAATTGCCCCACTACATACTTGCAATTCTTTATTTCAATGAATTTTTAACTTTGGTGTCCAAAAGAACCATCAATATCATCGTTACTATACTTACTTAGTTGTTCAGAAACTTGAGAAGGAGTTAGGTTGTAGTCTTTAGCATGCTTCCATGGACAATCCTCATTATTGCATTTCCCATGATGCTCAAAATTACAAAGTGGCCAAAAGGGATTAATAAACATGACTGCACGTAATTAATTTGTCGGGCACTCCATTTGCAGTAATGAGATCAGAGTAAATCCTGTGTGACTTAAACATATCTAAAGGACTCTCATAAAGGATAAACTTTGTGACATGTTCTGGTGAAATCTGCAAAATGGGTTGTGCATTTTTCCCATAAGCATTTGCTAACATACCATGTGCAGTTGAGAGAACATCCTTTTGATAGTGGGATACAACCTTTAGTTCTGATGAGGAGTTCCAAAAATCACCCTTGAGTGATTGACTAGTAGCTTCTTCAAAACAATTTGTGATCACTACCTTGATCTTTGTCTCAAAGGAGTTTTCTTCAAGGGGCTTTTGAGCAACACCTTTCCTTAAGGTAACACTATGTACACACTATTTTGTGTAGTCTTGATCTTCCATATTACCCATACAAGAAGATACAGATCCACCTGGAACAGTTAAATCTGCAATAACTACAAAATCAAACATCTCAAGCGGTTCACATTTTGTGTTTCCACCAATGTGACCTGATGTTGCACGTTCTTCATCAGAATTTTTCCATATAGTATTTTATTTTTTGATGGCACAACCTTCATCCACACTGCTCCCAGAATGAGATTTCTCCTCATTCATTTCTTGAAACTTATCCTTATTATACATCATGTTGGACGAAGGCATCGTAAATCTATTAACATTGATATTTTGACACTCTATACTGGTAGCAAGGGAGTTGTCACTATGGAAAGTACTAGCACTGTCTTCCTGCATATCATTTTCAATTGTGTTACCCAAGTGTCGAGCATTTTTTGTCTCCACAGCCTCTCCAGGCATTGCACAAGGCCTTTCAGGTGATTGAGAAGGATGACAAGAAAATGGTTGTTGTTTTCCTGTTAATTGAATGACATATTCCTCATGATCATCATTCTGACTATGAAATGACTCTGTACTTGTTTCTGCACCTCGACTTGTAGTGATCTCTTCTTTGGTTTTTTCTGTTGGAGATAAATAATCTGAAACTAGATGGTCCTTTGAAGGAAATGCACCATCAGCACCATGCTCAGAATGTGGAAATTGTTTAACGAGTTCTCTCCTCCGAGGCAAACGGTTAGGTAGGTAGCAAGATATTCATGGTATCATTATAATAAAAATGAACGAGAGATGGTTTTATAGCACACTATCGTCCTATAAACACAAAAAATGGGTTTATTGGACTTACAAAGGATGGAGTCCCAATGACAGAAACAAGATCCACCCAATAGCACACTATCGTACTATAAATAGAAACAATGAAGTATAATGAGAAACAATATCCACCCAATAGCACACTATCGTACTATAATAGAAACAATGAAGTATAATAAGACGAGGCCAATGAAGTATAATGAGATGAGGCTTTAATATTTGAATGTGATTTTATTTCATTTAATTTATTGACTTTTCCTAAATTTGTGGATAAGTCAACCCAAGATAATTGAGAATCTAGGTTAGGTTAGGGTTCTTTTAAGTTCTAAATTTGACTCTGAATTGCCCAACTATCTTTAAATACAGGTTCAAGGAGTTGAGAAAATGACCTAAATGAACTAGCAAGGGGTATGCTCAAAGTTTTGAATATTATTATTCTAATTTAGATTTTTATCATCCTTGTAATTGTTTGTTATAGGGTTTGACAAAAAAAAATTGTTGACAACAGGGGATTCTTTAAAGTGATAGAAGAGTTAGGAGGTTGATATCCTAAGATTGGTTTATTTTTTCCATGTAGATTATTTTTCATATTTCCATTAATGTATTTGATATCCACTCATATTGGTACTAAAAAGTGACTGCATATGCATGGATATATCTAGCACTTCTTAATCCAATCCTAAGCTCATTTCTCTTTTTCATCTTTTATGATATACTTGGATAAGTTTGTACAATCTTGTAAACATTGTTAAAGTTTGGAGTCATTTCTGTTCTAAGTATTCATAGTGGCTTGAAAAATAAATGTCATCCTAAAGTGACTTCTGATCCATAACCATAAATGTACATCACAAGTAACTCTCTTAAGTTTTTTCAAAGATTTAAAAGCTAGTGACTTAGTATCTCCACCCCCACTTATACAAAAAAGGAAATAAGCGATAGCGGTGACTCTCTCTTCAAACATAACGTAGACATGGAGATACTTCGGTGGAGAAACTTGAAGCAAACGTAGTAAGAGTAAGGAAGAAGGTTGGATAGTTTTCCTAAGAAAATTCAAAATTAGCTTCAAATTGAGTTTAGATAATAATTCAAGCAACTAATAAAATCTAATGGTGTTGATCACTTTACTCTCGATAACCCTAGAAAAAGGAATGGCTATTACATAAGTTTACAAAATCTCTAAACTCATTAGAGTATGGATGACAGGTTCCATGCAGATTAATAAAACCCATTTACAAATGAAACCAAGCAAGGGAAATTGTAACCAAGTTTGATAAAATCTCCATTAAACTCATACAAGGGGCTTTGGCTAAAGCATGGGCACTTCCCACCATTTAGCCTTCTTTCGTATAATGGAGCTAATATGAAGTTGCATATCTTAGAATACTCTCGTGCATCTTGGGTGACCCATAGATCTTGAAAGTAAGAATGCAGAGTGTGAAGGATGGATTCCATGTATGTTCAAAATAGGATAAATATGATTATGCACATATATAGTCCATTAGATATGATGCCATATAGAAGGGGGCACCACGGTGCGTGGGTGATTTAGCCTCATAGATACATCGTACAAGGTTATTTGATATGGGGTATGCCCATCAATTGAACACTATCCCATTCTTATGCACTTTATTAATGATCAAAATCGAACTTAATCATATGTGCTTGGTGCCCGGTCTCCCATACAAGTGGTTTATTAGCACCACCAGGTCTCTGAATTCTACTTGCATATTTTGGACTAAGTACACCTTACTTGAGGTAGTCTGGAATGGTTCAACCCTTAATGATGTCATGTAAATTATGCACCTTTTATATTATTGTAACCATTTAGGGATCACTGACATTGTGCGAGGTGGTAACTTATAGATTGTCTGAAGAGCGGTGGCAATGAATCACATAATTTTTTTCCTTCTCTATGACTTAAAGGTTCAGCTGTCTACATTAGCATTCTCAATTAGATATTTTATTATGTCTCTGCATGGAAACAACTCCTCCTTGGCTACTGCTTTGTGCAACTGGTAGATCTTGACATTTTAGTCTATGTGGTTTTATCCTTCGTTTATCTGTCTACCAGTGCTAGTTTGTGGCGATACAATGTCATTGTACATGTTGTAGAGAGAATAAGAAGTTGGTTTATAGGTGGTTGATAGAAATAACACCATGTCCTTGAACAAGTAATATGGATCCAATCTTCACATTTATTCAATCATTCAAACACTTTAAACTTACCTATTAGATCATCCTTAAGTTCAATACCCAAAATTGATCTCACAACCCTTTTTAGAAGGAACGTGCAGACAAGTTGGTCTATATCGTGAAACCTATATCAACTGTCGCAACGGGTCCATGTGAAAATGGTAAACGCTCATTCCAACAAGTAAATGTCTAAAACTGACACTGCTCTTGCTTCTTTAATCCCACTGCTGTAAGCATTTATCGTGAACATCCTTTTTCTACTAAAAGTCTGGAATTCAAGATTACCATCCAGTTACTATTGGCCTGGAAAAATGGGAAAAATGATAAATGTGGAGCCCAATTGTTTATGGTATGATATAGTAAATGTTTAGTCACACAGTTGATGGATATGGATAATGCAGTGCTCCTATTGCATTGATTTGTCTTACAAATGTTGTATATGTGATATTTGTTAATACATCCTATTTTCAACAATAAACTTTTGTTATTACTTGTTAAGAAAAACTAAGTTAGAGGTACTGTCTGTTTCATAATTTCAAATTCAGTTATTTTGTGATTGATTTTCACTTTTCAGTCTGGAGTAGCAAAGCATGAGGGTCTCTCTTGTCTTTGCATGAGAAAAAGAAAGCCTTAAATTATAAAGTGAGTTCTGATTTTTAAAATTTTGATTATTTCAGATGTTTATAATCTACACACAATGCAATTATAGATAGCACAGGGAAAGACAAAGGGATGGTTCTTGCAAGTGGTTTGAAAATAAATTTTATGGAACTGTAACTTACATCTTTTTTGTTATCAATTTATTCATCTACCTGTAACCCCTTGTATCCACAAAGTACTCTTGCATTCGACTTTTCAAGGTATGATGAGCGTATATGTGCGTGAAAAAGTCCTCATAGGGGCTTCTTAACTCAATGGAAATCCAAATACTCCAAACCAATAGCATGTTTCTTGCTAATTTTGCACAGACATATATCACATTCTAAAAGATGAAATCAAAATCCAACAAATCTCCCTTTAACTGTTCCACCGAGCATGAATTCAGAAAAGTTGATGCATGCAAAGTAGAGTATAAAATATCTTAAAATATTTATGATGCTTGTTTGCTTGTGTTCCAACTTCCAAGTCAAACAACTACAACAAATTGACATCTTTACAATCTTCACCAAGTGGATATCACAAGTCTATGTTAACATAATAGGATGTCCAATTCCTTTTTATCTAGTCTAAAGATCACTTCTTTGCATTTAGTACACTTTGCAAGCATTTAATTTAAGGGTCGATATGTTCATACCATGGAAGTATTTTTTATGAACAATTGTAATTGTCACATGTGGTTAAGATGGTTTGAGCTTACGACCATTATTTCACTCTCTTTGGAATGTTTCAATTTGTAATAGTAGTATTCTAGGTGTATAAGAAAATCTGGTATTCATAGAGTGTCAATGTAAATTGGGATGTCCACTTATTTTGGGAGTTACTGTCTGATATTATGCGTTTTTTTCAGGAATCAAGTGGCACCACAGGATGGTAGATAGGAATATAAATGAAATCATAATTGCTGAAAGAGATCAAGGTGAATGTTCAGATGCAACAGTTGAGATAAAGGTTAAACGTTGGATTCACAGACTTACACTTTAAGAGTCGACAAGTGTGTAAGTATTTTTATTTCCTGGTCATCAATGCTTTTAATTTTATTTGGAGTTAAAAATGGATGAGGTCACAATAATTCTGAAGTTGTTAGGCTCCAAATGCTTATATTCTGTTACAACTTTTATGATAGCATTCAAAAAATAAAAGCACAAAGTGGAGGGAACATTAGAATATTATATTTTTGTGCTTATTTATTTCTATATCTTACTTCAAGGTGTTCACCGCATGATATCATTACATTTGCTCTATTGTTGAAAAGACATTATCTTTTTATTTTTTAAGTATTGTTCTTTCAAATCTAACTTGGCTTGTATAATGCGTTTTTATAATTTATTTAGTCATCATCAATTGACTTTCAAGGTTTAATACCTCTAAAATTATGTTGCACCTGTGATCTATCTATCCTAAATCCCAATGTAAAATTTTGATCCTTCTCATGGCGAGATTTAAGTTTGCTATCAGATGTTCAACATGTGGGTTAGGGTTAATCTAAAAATAACAGATGTTGTCCCCTAGGTTGGATTTCATTGTAAAACTAATTCACAATATTTTATATCTGGACACTAGAAGAAGAGAACCGAATGTTATTCTCTTTCAATTTCTTCTGTTTGGACCAAAGTCACTAGACTCGGAATCATCAATAAATTGACATGGAAAAAGAATCAAAGTTTTGAATTGGATCAAGAAAAACTCAGCAATTATAAAATAAATATATACAAATATTTTGAATTAAAAACACTTTTCATTGATATATGAAATAGCCATGTCCATATATTACAAGATTTCAATAGATCTTCAAAATTTAACAATGAATAGGTATCATCTATTATATGATGATAATCTTGATTCTCATCCGTAAGGTGAGTCCAAAATCTAGATAAAATTTTGTCTGAGTTAACCCTGCTCAAGTAGCCTCTTTATGGATGATTTGGTCACTGTCCCTTCACACCAACAAGTATAAAACACCTCCATCAAGCAAAAGAATGAGAAAAAAAAGTGAAAATTGGGTTTAAAACCTTTTCCTGGGTCCAGACTTCCATAAATTGCTAGTCAAGGGTTAAGTCATGACTTTGACTTGTGATGACTGAGTCAATTTGGTCAACCCAAGTCAAACTTATAAAGTTTTGAATTGGATCTTTTAATTGCACAGTCCAATTTAAATCAGAAAATCGTAATTTGACTCACGATTCTTATGACTTCGGTTTGGACTCTTTGAAGCTACATTGCAGGGGAGCCCTAGCCTCTCACACTTTGTTCTCGAAGCATGCTCCGAGAGGGAGTGTTCAGGAAGTACCCTTAGGAGTATGCTCTCAGGGTCTTTGAGCTACTTCCGGGGTGCTCCCTGAATGATAACATAACATTCTTAATGTATAAGGGTAGAAAGAGAAAATCCTTAAATTTTTTATATTATTATTAATTGTTTCAGGATGTTTGAGATGGGTTTCAACCTCATCAGACCTCATTTGAAGAAAATAGCATCCCATCCAAAAATTTAAATTCAACAAAAATAGCAGTTTTCAGCACTCCAGCAAACAGAACTGCACCGAACCAAAGAGAAGTCCACTAAACCATCAAAAGACACTAAATGCTACTATTCCATTTTGCCACATGTCATCTTACTTAAGGAGCACTGACCTCCACAAATATAGGAACTGAGGAATCTCTAGCTTTTCCTTTGAAGGACTTGCCGCTAACATCATGCACTCAAAACGATGGTCAAGCAAGAGCCAAAGTTATATGATTTCTTGTAGAACAACTGAAATATTGTAATTGGGATCTTGGAAAGGATAATAGCATGTTTTCCTCGCCATCTCATGTTTTGGATCTAATTTTACATGAATGCAATACAACTTGTGAAATTGCTGCTAACAATGGTCTTGTTAGTATTTTTCTAGATATCTTGTCTAGTTTTTACCTAGATCCATAAAAAAGTGACAGCTTTCCAGATTTTAAGTATGTGATCCCCATACTACTAGTTGTTGATAATTTTCTATAGTTGAAGCAAAAATTTGATTCTAATATTATGATATTTAAACAATGCAAGAAAAAAGATGGTGATGTTGAGAATACTGAGAATTTGGAGTCTAATCATCTAAATCGTACAACGCACATGTTGGTTGTTCCTCAAGGGTACATAATTACTGAAGAGTAGAAAAAAACTACTAACATAGTCTGCAACTTCATTCAAATGAATCTTACCTCAACTGTTGTACAAGCTCTTCTCCAACTATGTGCAACGCTAAAAAGGGTGCATGCCATAGCATTGTGTTTCCTTGAAAGAGGTGTATTGGTTTCTTTGCTCATCTTTCCTACTAGCTGCTTATTTTCAGGGTTTAACAGTGTTGCATCAACTATTGTTTTTCATATTCTTGAGGATCCTCATATGCGTCAGGAAGCTATGGAGTTAGAAATTTGACAAGATATTGTAGCTGCTTTAAATCAAAATATAAGTGGAAGGTTGAGTCCTCATACTTTTATCTCAAACTTAGCTCTTGTTATCTCAAACTTAGCTTGGTTGAGCTGAAGGTAATTTTCTATTTGATCCATTTCATGTGATGCCTATTGAAAAAAAATTTGGGGAAAATCAATGATAGGGAAGTACTACCTCTATCTATAATCTTATAGGAAGGACTGATGATTGTGGAACGGAATTTCAACATCCAATTCTCATTAGACCATCTACCACATTTAGATCAGGTTTTCGTTGAGCAATATGTAATTTTTAAAATTTCTGGTTATTGAACATCTGCTAGATTACAAATTGTTTTTCTTGGATTCGAACTTTAGAATTCATAGTTTAAGGACATATATAATGTAATGTGTCTATGATTGTAGAGAATGATAGGGTTGTAGCAGAGAGTACTATTGAAAGTACTTTAGATCCATCCCATTTGGATTATATTTACTAAACACTTCGAAGTGGGTGACCAATAAATCGTTTGAGTAGATGGGTTGATGATAGTCAACAACTTAGAGGAATGAGTGGCACTACAATAGAATTAAGAATTGAGGATAATTTTGTTTCTCAATTATAGAGGGATCAACTAGTTGATGACACTCGATCAGATTAGGCTCATGATCCACCAAATCACAGGAAAAAGGTGATGCTACTGGCTCACAAGCCACAGATGTTGGTACTGTAATGATAGAAACTTTACAATCATTGGAAAATGATATACAGAGAACCAAGGAACATAATCAATCCCATGTTGAAGATTATAAAATATTTCATCCTTTGTCGACCATTAGATACTCAAAGTTGTGTATTGATCCTTTTTACCATTATAGAGGACTCTATAAGTTAGGTTCCCAAATTCTTAAAGGGTTCTAACTCAATGGAAGAGCACCTGCATTACAAGCAAGAGGTTGGTGGTTTGATTCCTCCATGCCCTAATGATATTAAAATATCGGTTAAAAACTATTAAATTAGTAAGCAAAAATAAGAGATAGGTGACCAAACAAAATGACCAAAACTCGTATATAAAATTACTAAAAACGACTAAATTAGTGACCAAAACATAAGAGATGTGAAACTAGGCATTAAAAAGGATGCAACACATGGTGCTAATGATGAAGGAAAACATGACATTGATGTCGTAGCAAAATAAGACATTACTTTAGATGCAAAACATGGCGCTACATAGGAATCAAAATATGGTGCAACAATAGAAGAAATATTTGGTGTCATTTTGGTAGCAAAACATGATGCAAAAAAGGAAGCAAAAATTGGTGCAAATTTGGAAGCGAAAATTGGCACATATTTGGAAGTAAAACATGGTGCAAAATGGGATGCTAAAGTGGTAGAAAAAATGGATGCAATATTGGATGTTAACATGGTGTTATTAAGGATGCAAATATGGTGCTAACAGGGGTGTCATTTAAGAAGAAAAAGCAGACACTCGCTAGGAAGCAAAATATGACGTTATTTAGGAAGCAAACTTTGACGTTGTTTAGGAAGAAAATTTGGACGCTATTATGGAAGCAAAGCTTGATGTTGTTTAGGAAGCAAAGTTGGACGCTATTCTGGAAGCAAAAAAAGAGACGCTATTTTGGATGCCATAAAGAATGCTATTTAGGAAGCAAAAAAAGATGTTTTTTGAGACGCTTTAAGTTTTTTCCATGACGCGTCCCATTTAGCGTCTAGTTTGACCACTCAATGTAAAAAAAAATATACTAAAAAGGGATGTTGAATGGGACGCTAATTCCAGGATTTGTTGTAGTGTTCTTTGTTGAAGGGTAAGTGAACTGTTTGAATCAACATAAATGGACCTTACTCTTCAGGACATTGTTAACTTCACACAATCATATATCATGATGTATGATTTCTGAAGGGAAACTCGTTATTTGTTTCTTTTACATCTAAATCATGTTGTTATCATTAGCCATGCTTTTTGGCCTAGGACAATTACTGGCATCACTTAGCTGATTTTGTCAGTACCAATTAAACAAGTAGATTGGATTATAATTTCTCAAACAATACCCTTTTTCGCTTGTTTGAGTATTTCTAGTCATATTGCACTTTCATTAATCCCATATATCAACAAGAATCATATTAGTGCAAATAATAAAAGAAGAAAAGATTATTGGATGATTTTTTTTAATTTTCTTCGAAGAAACCTGTAACTCAGCTTCCTAGGAAATCTAGAACTGATATCTTTTGGGTTGTAATTTTGAGACTTTTATACTATTCATGCTTCCTAACTTTATACTGTTGTCAAGAAGTTTATACCATAAAATAGGTAAACCTATTCGTTAGATTCAGGTCACACCTGAGCCACGGTTGTAATTATTTCTTTGTTTAAATAATACTCTTTCATAGTAAGAAGCTTTTAGCTGATAGAAATTATACTTTGTATTTGTAAATCATGTTGTATTAACATCATTTGCAGTTCTTCATTGTTATTTTGTATATGATCTGTCAATTTGTATTGGTTGATGTTTTTGGAATTTACTGATGACAAATGCATAGACACTCTAAACAAGGTATCAATTTGTCTTGACTAATTTAGATCAATGTTTGGTATCAGATCATGTTTGTAGTTTTTGATTTGTGGGATGTTGAGGTATATTACTGGCCAAATTGAGAAGCCAAGAATGACATTTGTATACAAGAATAATTGGAGAAGAATAATTTTGTTGGACATGAGAAAATGTTGTCAAAACAGAAGCAAACACTCAAGTTCATGTCTAGATTGATGTTGACAACTTGACCAGTGCAGGCATGCTGACAGGGACAGCATTAGATAAACAGAAGGAGAGTTAACCGAAATAAAATCACTACAACTGATTTGCAATGTTGAAGAAAATTATTGGTACTTAAATCCAATCAAACAATTCGTCAAGTCACTCTGATTACAAGTTGTGCAGGATACCATTGCTCCAAACTGACATTTGAAGTTGAGATACATGTGTTGTGATGCATTGAGTTAGCCCACACTAGGGGGATAAGGTTTGTTGGAATGCACATTATTCCCTTCTTTTTCTGCTAACTATACAGTGTCACTACTAATATCATAATGTGCAACTGAAGCTATATCATAGATTAAGAATAATTATTTTTACAGAGGAGTTAGGGTTGTGGTAAGGTATTGGTTATCCAGTTCTGTTGTCAGACGTTAGAGTCGAGCTCAAAAAAAGGTCATACAGTGGTATCTGCATGGTGTCTGATTCAAATGGGTTCTATTATACATTTCTGTTGATTTTTTGGACCTGGCCGGTGCACATGATGTCACTATTCAAAACCCTCCATCCTGTTGAAGTCAAATTCAAATTGCTATATCAAATAGTTTGCTTTCTTCAACAGTTATTTGAAAAATGTGTAGCTATGTAAACCTCAAAACTACGAATTCTGTGAGGTCATATTAGAATAGGAGCTTTTGAAATAAATGTGTGAAAATAGTAGAGGTGGTTCGTATAAGTCATTAAACATAGATTCCATGGGAAGCCCCAACATTTAGCTCAGTAGGTTGGGCCCCAGTTGACAAGTCGTTTCTAGGATGGAGGTCAGGGGTTCGATTCCTAGGCCTGTTGGGGTCAAGATCCTCCGCCAGGGTAGCAGACTCCTTGAGGTATTAGGTGTTACAATGTGAGGCCCCTTTGGGTGGCCCTCATGGTCAGCTCCAGTGAAAAAAAAATAGATTCCATGGGTAAATAGTTATTCTAGATAAACATTTGTGGAAGAAATAAATTATAGCTATAAATTATGGGTTTTTGGTAAGTTGGAAGCTAACTGGTGTTAACATCCAATCTTATTCAAGTAGGCTCTCATCCAATCTTTAACTTCTACGGTGATTTTGAAGCTATATATTGAGAGGTTTAAAATACCATTAGGGTATGCAACTTAGGAGAAGTATATACAGGTTAATGATGAGCCTAGGTTCATTGTTGCGTAAACTGTTGTTTAATTTGATTAAAAGATGTAATGGAAACTACTTTGAAGACATCTACACTTGAACGCATGAAGGATTTTGTTGAAGGATGAACCAGATGAAGCATGGTTGTGCTCTACTAATGCATATTTCCACAGAATTGGTTCCATTCACAAACTGGTCATTCTCCCTTATCATTATTGTTTTTATTTATATCATCATTACATAGGTCATTCTCCCTTATCATTAGACCATGGCCTGCTATAGATGAGGCATAGTATATCCTTTTTGTCGAAATCATGACATCGTACAGGCATATATTTCACACTTGATTTGCACCTGGTCTTTTATTCTTGCAGCATGAATTAAAAAAAGCTTTTATAAACTCAGGTGGCATGTGTAACGGTGTTTGAGTGTTTGTCATTGTTACAACTATTACTCTCCATTATCATGAGGCTGGTCTTTTGTTGATGCTACAATTAAAATTAGGTATTTGCAAGTGATTAACTACCTTGTATAAATGTAATAATTAGTGTCGAATGGGGATTTGAAGGAATAACATTTTCACAGTTCACAAAAAGTTAGGTTGAAGGAGCCTATAATATTCAATTTGGATATGACATTTCTTGAAATTGTAAAAATTTCCAATTTTTTTGAATTTTCTTCGAAGAAGCCTGTAACTGAGCTTCCTAGGAAATCTAGAACTAATATCTTTTGTGTCGTAGTTTTGAGACTTATATATTGTTGATGCTTCCTGACTTTATACTATTGTCAAGAAGTTTATACCATAAAATAGGTAAACCTACTCGTTAGATTCAGGTCACACCTGAGCCACAGTTGTAATTATTTCTTTGGTTAAATAATACTCTTTCATAGTAAGAAGCTTTTAGATGATAGAAAATATGCTTTGTATTTGTCAATCATGTTGTATTAACATCATTTGCAGTTCTTCATTGGTATTTTGTATATGATCTGTCAATTTGTATTGGTTGATGTTTGTGGAATTTATTGATGACAAATGCATAGACACTATAAACAAGGTATCAATTTGTCTTGACTAATTTCGATCAATGTTTGGTATCAGATCATGTTTGTAGTTTTTGATTTGTGGAATGTTGAGGTATATTACTGGCCAAAATGAGAATCCAAAAATGATAGCTGTATACAAGAATAATTGGAGAAGAATTACTTTGTTGGACATGAGAAAATGCTGTCAAAACAGAAGCAAACACTCAAGTTGATATCTAGATTGATGTTGACAACTTGACCAGTGCAGGCATGCTGACAGGGACAACATTAGACAAACAGGAGAGTTAACTGAAATAAAATCATTGCAACTGATTTGGCAATGTTGAAGAAAATTATTGGTATTTAAACCCAATCAAACAATTCATCAAGTCACTTTGATTACAAGTTGTGTAGGATACCTTTGCTCCAAATTGACATTTGAAGTTGAGATAACTGTGTTGTGATGCATTGAGTTAGCCCACACTCAGTGGATAAGGTTTCTTGGAATGCATACTATTCCCTTCTTTTTCCAGCTAACTATATAGTGTCACTACTAATATCATAATGTGCAACTGAAGCTATATCATAGATTAAGGATAATTGTTTTTACAGAGGAGTTAGGGTTGGGGTAAGGTATTTGTTTCCCAGCTTTGTTGTCATACATTAGAGTCGAGCTCAAAGAAAGGTCATACAGTGGTATGTGCATGGTGTCTGAGTCAAATGGGTTCTGTTACACATTTATGTTGAATTTTTGGACCTGTCCAGTGCACATGATGTCACTGTTCAAAACCCTCCATCCTGTTGAAGTCAAATCCAAATTGCTAAATCAAATAGTTTGCTTTCTTCAACAGTTATTTGAAAAATGTGTGGCTATGTAAACCTCAAAACTATGAATTATGTGAGGTCATATTAGAATAGGATCTTTTGAAATAAATGTGTGAAAATAGTAGAGGTGGTTCGTATAAGCCATTAAACATAGATTCCATGTGAATCCCCAACAGTTAGCTCAGTAGTTTGGGCCCCAGTTGACAAGCCATTTCTAGGCTGGAGGTCAGGGGTTCGATCCCTTGGCCTGTTGGGGCCAATCTCTCCTTTTCCAAGGTAGCAGACTCCCTGGGGTATTAGGTGTCGCAGTGTGAGGCCCCTTCGGCTGCCCCCCCTAGTCATCTCCGGCGAAAAAAACATAGATTCCATGGGTAAATAGTTATTTTAGATAAACATTTGTGGAAGAAATAAATTATAGCTGTAAATTATGGGTTTATTGTAAGTTGGAAGCTGACTGGTGTTAACATCCAATCTTGTTCAAGTAGGCTCTCATCCAAGATTTAACTTCTACTGTGATTTTGAATCAATATATTGAGAGGTTTAAAATGCCATTAGGATATGAAACTTAGGAGAAGTATATACAGGTTAATGCTCAGCCTAGTTTCATTGTTGCGTCAGCTATTGTTTAGTTTGATTAGAAGATGTAATGGAAACTAATTTGAAGACATCTACACTTGAATGGGTGAAGGATTTTGTTGAAGGATGAACCGGATGAAGCATGGTTGTGCTCTACTAAGGTAGTTTTCGACAGAATTGGTTCCATTCACAAACTTATCCATGAAAAGTTGATGTTTGATCTTTTATACCCTGAAAGTGGAGGCTCCCAGTGTTTCAAATCATGCATGGTTTTCCAAAGATAAAGATGAAAATACAAACTCATCCTATACTCTATGGCCCCATGAATATGCTTATATCCAATGATGTTGGGGATCATGTAGATCTCCCAGTGCAAGCACTGCAACATCACCCTGGGAAGCGAATAAGCATTATGAATTGGCATCACAATATATCTTAACCATTTGTCCTTGTGGATACTCATTAGCTTGATGGAAGAAGTCACTTTTCTCATCCCATGGTGGATAGGATCCAACCAACTATTGGGTTGATCATCCTCTTTTGATTCTCCTTATTGCTCCACTTATACATGGATCTAGGATGATCATGCTTATCTACTATATCCTTGGCATCCACACTAAGATAATTGTTGTTGATAAGTCTCATATAGTGGTACACTTACGGTTGCTAGGGAATAGTGATTTTTGCAATCCCATTAATCCAATTTCTTAAGTTTTGTTCAAAATCCATAGAAAAGGTTTATGGATTTCATAACCTACTTGATCATATATTGTGAACTTATACAATCTATCACCTTTTTCCGACCATTAGATACTCAAAGTTGTGTATTGATCATTTTTACCATTATAGAGGACTCTTTAAGTTAGGTTTCCAAATTCTTAAAGGGTGCTATCTCAATGGAACAATGCTTGCCTTACAAGAAGGAGGTTGGTGGTTCGATTCCTCCATGCCCTAATGATATTATAATATCAATTAAAAACAATCAAATTAGTAACCAAAAAATAAGAGATAAGTGACCAAACAATGAGAGATAAGTGACCAAATAAAGTGACCAAAATTCGTATATAAAATTCCTAAAAATGACTAAATTAGTGACCAAAAAATGAGAGATGTGAAACTAGGCATTAAAAATGATGCAACATGTGGTGCTAATGATGAAGCCAAACATGGCATTGATATGGTAGAAAAATAAGACACAAAACTAGGCATTAAAAATGATGCAACACATGGCGCTAATGATGAATCCAAACATGGTGTTGATATGGTAGTAAAATAAGACGTTACTTTGGATGCAAAACATGGCGCTACATAGGAAGCAAAATATGGTGCAACAATAGAAGAAATATTTGGCGTCATTTTGGTAGCAAAACATGATGCAAAAAAGGAATCAAAAATTGGTGCAAATTTTGAAGTGAAAATTGACACATATTTGGCAGTAAAACATGGTGCAAAATCGAATGCTAAAGTGGAAGCAAAAATGGATGCAATATTGGATGCTAATTTGGATACTAACATGGTGCTATTAAGGATGCAAATATGGCGCTAATGGGGATGTCATTTAAGAAGCAAAAGCAGGCACCCACTAGGAAACAAAATATGATGTTATTTAGGAAGCAAACCGCGACATTGTTTAGGAAGCAAAGTTGAACGCTATTCTGGAAGCAAAAAAATAGACACTATTTTGGACGTCATAAATGATGCTATCTAGGAAGCAAAAAAAGACGTTTTTTGAGACGCTTTAATTTTAGTCCATGATGCATCCCATTTAGGGTCTAGTTTGTCCACTCAATGTAAAAGAAATTTACACTAAAAAGGGATGCTAAATGGGACGCTAATTCCAGGATTTGTTGTAGTGAGGGGTGGAAATCCTTGCAGGCTAAAAGGCTTTGAGGTTCCTAAGGCTGGGTGGATCATGGCTTCTTAACTTTCAGTTTCCAAAAGCATTGTTTAGATATGAGTTTTTATTCTATAAACTCTTGCATTAGTATGGAAATAATTATCTATATATTTTCTACTACTTTTGTTAAAAGTGTTGATTAAGAGCTATTTTAATTGTGTTAATGATTGAAATTTATTCTATTATTGTTTATATGTTGAAGTGGAGTTTTGGTTAGGTTTATTAACAAAAGTGAACAAGTATTAATAGTTTATTGTGAACACTGAGTAGAGTTATCTTTGTAAATAAATAAATAAACAAAACAAAACAACTCTCACTGGCTTGTTACAATGCACCTATACCCATCGTGCCTTCAGATATACCCTGGAGAAAGAGAGACCCTTCTTTTTTACTAGGAGGAATGTTATTAAATGTTGTTGGTCATGGCAGGGCCCTTTGGTTCTTCCTTTAGGAGTATTATGTCTTGATGAAACTATTGGCTTCCCTTTGTTGGGTTTTTAACCTCGGGGTTGGTGTATAGGGATTCTAAGGATTGTTCAATGTGCCACATGACTACGCGTCATGCATATTTGTTCCAGTGCCCTTTTTTTTAGCTACAAGACTTTGATCTCCCTTCACAGCCACATGGACACCCTCTTGGCTTATCATTCAAATAATGCCTTCTCTCCTGGGAATTCTTCCTCATCGAGACGTCCTCTCCTTCACTAGGTTGTACATGTTTCTTATGGGGGTCGTTGAGGGATTTTATATCATATCAAGGTTAGTAGGGGCATGACTCCCCCCCCCAGCTCACTCTAGCCTTTCGTTCGGATTGATTCAATTATTTTATCTATTTTTGGCACCTATGGGAAAAATACCCCAGGTAGCCTACGTTGAGCCTACATCGGGCCATTTTTTATTATTATTTTGTTTTAATTTTAAGTTGACAGTTTATAATTTCAAATTGACATTTTAAAGGAAATTTGACCTGGATATTTTTGTAAAAAATGAGTGTGAGATCATATAAATAGATATCTGCACTTCATTTTTAAAACACGATATAAGTGGGACCAAATATTGTGTTACTCTTTTAACCATATAGTGCTCTTTGAGGTGAGGTTCCCCTCTTGAGGAAGATATTTTATGGGATTGCAAGCTTTCTTCTTGAATTATTTTGGTTCAAAGCTCTTGTTGATGGTGATGCTTTGATTTGTTGGTGAAAAACTCACACAAACAAGGTTTCCAAGGCTTTCTTGATTCTATTTTTGTTAAATGTTGGTGAATGATGCATGTTAATGGAGTAAATGATAGATTTTAGGGTAGCATTTCTTCTGGGATAGGTCACTTCCAGCCTTTAATCACCTTGGAAAGGTAAAATACGTCCTTCATAGAAGTATTCCTAGGGTTTGAACCTTTGGTTTCTTGGGTAGTTACATACCTAGCCCTTTTCTTCTCATTAGGAAGTCTCTTCCCTTTGACGCTCTAGGGTTAGGGTAGAAGTATTGTCCCAAAAACCTACTTAGCCTCCTTTCCAACTTTTGTTGGCCCTTTTTTTCCCTTCCTCTACCCTCGCTGCCCTAGTTTTTCCTCTCGAGTTTCCTCCCTACATCCTCGGCCTGTTGTTGTAGCAGGATTTTATCACTCTCGATCACATCTTTCCATGATGCTAGAAACTTCACCCTACTCCTATCAGTCCCTTCCCTTCCTTTCTCCACCTCAATGGCTCCCCAAATATCCCCTCCTTTCTCTCTGGTCAGCCCTCTCCTAGCGTATTGCGACCCTAAACCAGTTGTAGTATCTTTCTCCTATTCTCTCAATTACCTCCTAATCCTTACTCCTCACCCCCTCCTCCACCACTTCCCTTCTTTCCAGCCTATGCCTTGTTCACTAGGTATGTAACGGACCTCATCCTAAGACACCCTCACGCATCCCTACTCATTTTTAGAGTTTCCCTTAGAGTGCCATCCATCCTTATTTAAAGGGTTGTTGTCTCCTCTTCTCTTCAACCCATGCATACAAAAGACAACATTACTTAATAGGGTTAGTATATGTGGGCATAAATTGCTAGTTTAGGTCACAAATGGAAGTGACTCTGTTTGGCATCTTTTACCTTCACATACAGTCTGCAACTAATACACAGATACAAAACTACACTTTCGGTGAACATTACATGAAAGTTACAAATTGTTGTTAGCTAATATTTAATGCATGTTATACAAATTACAAAGTTGAATTAAATAAACATACATGTGCTCAATACCGATGTCATAATTGATACTATAATATTACTAACAATTTCTTCAATGATTGGGTTATGAATATTGATACTAAATGATTGATATATCTATTCATATTGTTATGCATGTACCCTTATAGTTGTTTGGTGATGATAAATTACTCGCATTTTTCTAATTCACACATATTTCCTCCATTCCATTCTCATTGTCTGCACATTGGAAGCAATTTACTACATTATTGGCTTACCTTTGGATGGAAGCATTGTTGTAATTATACTTGCACGATCCATATTCAGGCTCATATTACATATACTCCACCTTTTTATTGACTACATTAGGCACGGGTCACTAACTTCACTTCTTTTGTAATACATATATGTGTGTCTAAGTGTCTATTGTAGGGTTACATACGGCTCTCCCCTAGGATATTTCGACTTCCAAAGAAGTTTGGGAAAAGGGACTAAGGTGAAAATGGTCACTTTCTCCACTTATGTTTGTCGGTGTCTTGGAAAACCATTTCATCCGGTAAAAATTTTGATGACGTTGTCGAGGACCTCAAATTCTTGAGGTGATATATCTAGGCAAGAAAGACATTGTTGGTAAGTATTCAAGTACATCCTTGTGTTTAAAACTTATAAATTTTACATTGGCTAAGCTAACAGGTTTATCTAGCGACTCCACCAAGAACTAAGGTACGTAAATTATTGAGGTGATATATCTAGGAAAGAACGACATTGTTGGTAAGTATTCAAGTACATCCTTGTGTTTAAAACTTATAAATTTTACATTGGCTAACCTAACAGGTTTATCTAGCGACTCCACCAAGAACTAAGGTACGTTTCGTGTTCTATATCTTGGTAATATTTGATTAGACTAAATTTTCAAGTATTTCCTGGAGACTCCATTGGAAAATAATCCTAAAAGGTATCCAACAAGGGATAATTTCGAAGGTACACTTCTCTTGGATCTGAGCCATATATTGTTAAAAAGGAAAGATCGAGTTCAGGAGAGATTGGTAAGTGGTCAACTAGCATTTGATACTCTAACTGATATACATAAGCTTTTTTTTTATCCCATTACTAAAGAAAACATGTCTTATTTTATTGTATTTGATTTCTCTAACATTGTTGGATATCCTAACAAAATGTTGAAGTTTAAAGACATTAGAGAATTTCTTGTTTTTTCTGGTTCTGATGCAATTACTACTTCTCAACATTGGGATGGTATGGAAAGATGCTTTAATCTCACTAACACTTCTCACCGAGATGTTAAATTAAAATATTTTTCCTCTTGTTTAATTGGTGACGCAATCAAATGGTTCAAGTATTTACCTTCTCATAACATAGCTACTTAGGATGATTTAAAGAAAAAATAATTTTATAGGTGGCAAGCAAAGAAGGACCTGGTGTCCTTAAATTTTGCATTAATGACTATTAAAAGAAGTGAAAATGAGACAATTGATGAGTTTGATCGTAGGTTTGACAAGATTGTTAAAGAATTTCCTGGAGATTTCAATCCTCCAGACGCGATGATTATGTCATATTATTTAAAATCTTTATCATGTGACTTCATGTTTCACCTAAGCCTGGATAGACCAGCTGATCTCTCATCCAGGAAGAAGAAAGTTAGGGTTCTTGGTAATAGTTGGAAAACAGCAATAAGACCATATACATCTAGGTATTCATGGGCCAAACCAAAATGAAAGAAAAAGGACAAAGCTTCTACTTCCAATGAAGGTACAAATCTGATCAACATTCTGATTGAAGAAATGAGGCAGTTGCGACTGGATATGACTCAACAAAATATGAGCATGTTGAACAAAATTGTTAAATTAGAAAGAGGTCAGCAACCTAGTCATCATAGGTTTCCTTCAAATAAATTCAACAAAGATCCTCCACAACAACTGAGACCTCGGTCGTCTTTCGAACCAACCAACGAGGTAAGTTAGTTCCCATATTACTACACGTCATGTCGCAGCTTTCACAATGAAATAACTTGTGCCTTTTATTTGGAATACACCAAAAACTACACTCCCTTCAAGGAAGATGATGTAGAGGTATGTGATCTATTTTAAAGGAAGTAGTTTGGTTTATCTAATGAATATATTCAAAAAATCAGAAGGAATTCAATTGATGTGGTAAAGGTGAATAATATCCTTGGGGAAATTCCTAACCAAGAGAAAATAAGAAAGTGGTATGAAAATAGGACCCCGGTAATGTTTACCAAAGACAAAGGAAGCTCTCGTTGGAAAATACAGAAAGGACAAAGGCTCCTTTTCCACCCCCAGTAAGTTCAGGTAAGTCCTTGATTGATTTGGTTGTTGATGAACCTCTATATATTGATGTTATAGTCAATCTAAGTTTTATGAAGGTTGCAATGCTCCTTACAAAATTAGTCAAGATTCCCTCGGCAAGGAAGCAGGTTATTGAGTTGCTACATATTCAAGAAGGGACCCAATAGAAGCAATCCGGAGTTAATCAAGATGAAGAATGTAAGGATGCCCCAATCATATTGTCAAACATGCTTCTAACTAAGAATAAGAATCCCACACACAAACCTTTGTTTACTTATTTATGCATTAGTAATTGGATTTTACATAATTGCATGTTTGATTCGGGGTCATATACTAATGCTATTCCCTTAGTTGTGATGAAGAGGTTAGGGTTGCAGATGTCAAGACCGTACAGGAAAGTTTTCACTATGGATTCCAGAGAAGTAAAGGTTTGTGGTGTGGTAGTTGATGTCATAGTATGATTAGATGTCCATCCCATCATAAGCATAAAAATGTAAATTGTAGTACTTGACCTTCCGGAGTCTTGGGGAATACTCATATCAAGAAATTTTGGAGCATACTTAAGAGAAATCCTACAAATGGACCTATCTTATGCTATGATTCCCACCATGAAAGGCAACTACATCACCATGTAGAGAGAATTTATGAGGAAACGTCATATAGAAGATCCTACAGATCCTAAGAAAGAATATATTTACCAACATGATAATGGTTCTTATGCAGTACTTGCCACAAATTTGCCTCCTCAGAGGGACATTGATAAGTTTTGGATCTTGTATTTTGATGGGGACAAGTACCAAGCAGGTATGTGCGTCAGTTTTGTATTGATTTCGCCTAAGCATGAGTAGCGTTGTTTTTCATTTAAATTAGAATTTAATAGGACAAATAATGTTGTTGAATATGAAGCGCTTTTACTTGGGATAAATGTTGTGAAGGATTATGGAATTCAATTATTACATGTTATAGGTAATTCTTACCTGGTTGTATGTCAAGTAAAAGTCACTTTTTATTGCAAAATATGTGACTAAAAAGATACAGGGATGCAGTCAAAATGGATACTAAATATTTCCAAGTTATGTCCTTACAAGTGATGCCGAGAGAACAGAACCAAACAATGAATGCTCTTGTGGTTTTTTCCCCTATCTTTGATTCATCCCATGAATTACAGGATACATGCAAAGTATAACTAATATTTCATGCAAAGTGCCATACAAATTTGATAATTGGGAAGTATTTGACGATGAAAAGAATATTTGTAGGTTCATGGCTAGTGTGGAGGAATATGCTGGTAATCAGGTTGATTGGAGAGAATAAGGATCTACAGAATAACCTCAGTACCCTATTCCTATGGAGAGGGTATCATTAGAAAAAACATTTGACAGAAATGACCAATGCAAATCGAAGGAAGAAACAGCTTTGAATTTTGAATACGAAGAAGTAAATGTTGGTTCTCAAGAATATCCACGTCCTATCAAGGTTGGTAAAATAATAGGCCCACAAGAAAGAAAGGAAGTCACTGACCTGGTTCGAGATTTCATAGATGTGTTTTCCTAGTCCTATAATGAGATCAAGACTTATGAAAGGAACACCATTCAACATGCCATAAAGAAAGTGCAAATCCACACTGACGAAAGTTAAGAAAGATGGGCCCTAAGCTAGCCCCGTTGGTTAAGAAGGAATTGGAAAAGATGGTGGAAGAAAATATCATATTCCCGATAAGGGATTTGGAATGGATTCCAAATCTCGTTAGATCTAGAAAGAATATGGGTGATTTCAAGATATGTGTCGACTTCACAAACCTCAATGCAATATCCAGGAAAGATAGTTAAACTCTCCCGAATATGGAGCTCCTACTGCAAAGAATTATAGGGTCATAGATGATGTCATTTCTAGATGGTTTCTTAGGCTTCAACATAACATTCTACCCTCTTCTACAATGTATCCTAAATAATAAAAAAGTAGAGAGAGATAGGCAATAATGAGAGAGAAAAAGAGAATATTACGGTATTTTTGCGATAAATTTTGGTCCCAAATTAGTATTAGGGTGATCTGCATACCGTTGGAAAGGTCTCATTGAGGGCTACAACTTTTGTGTTTTGATATTTTCAATATTCCTCTCGGTTTGGCCGAGGTGTGCATTTTTTGCAAATCTGGGCATGAGGAATCTCGAAAAGCATATTTTAAAACATCTTATCAAAGATGCTTTTCGAGATTTCTCATGCCCAGATTTGCAAAAACACACACCCTGGCCAAACCGTGAGGAATATCGCAAATCTCAAAACACAAAAGTTGTAGCCCTCGATGAGAAATTTCCAACGGTATGAAGAGATCCCCAATACAAATTCGGGATCAAAATTTATTGCAAAAATACCGTAATATTATATTTTTCTCTATCATTATTGCATATCTCTCTCTACCTTTTTTTTATTTAGGATACATTTTGGTCTTGGTAATTCCTTATGAATCATGTGGTCGTAAAGAAGGAATACTAAGCAAAGAAAGATTTCCCCACTCCTTGGGGCACTTATTAGTATTTACACATTCCTTTTGGTTTAATGAATGTTGGGGACACCTTTTAAATGGCCATGGATTGTGCTTTTAGAGATATATTATAGAATATATTGGAGATATACGAATATGACCTCACAGTCTATTCAAAAAGAAGAAAGGATCACATCAAACATCTTCAACATGTATTTGAACGTTGTTACAATATGGAATTTCTTCATACCCTAAAAAATCCATATTACACATCACTCAAGGTAAGTTACTTGGCCATGTTGTTACTAAAGAAGGTGTTAAGATTGATCCAGAAAGATTAAAATCTATTATAGAAATTGCATTGCCTAAACATTTAAAGGTTTTGAGATCCTTTTTCGGAAAAAAAAAAAAAAAAAAAAAAAGAAGATTTTATTCATAGGTTCATTCCAATTTTTGCTAAGATTACTAAACCTTTGAATAAGTTGCTTAAAAAGGATGCATATTTAAGATGGACCAAAGAATCCAAGAAATAATTTAAAGATGTCAAAGAATCTATTACTCGAGCATCAGTACTGGCAATCCATGATTATTCTAAACCATTTCAGAATTTTTCCTTTGCTTACAAAGACACTATTGCAGGAGTCCTCCTACAAAAGAATGATAAGAACGAATAGAATCCTATTGCATTCATGATTAAGTCCCTAAGTAGTACAGAAATGAAGTATCACAAGCATGGAAAAGCACGCATACGCATTAATGATTTCACTAAAGCACTTCAGGGTGTTTGTTGGATACTCAAAGATCATGGCATATGTTCCACATCTTGCAGTCAAATAGATACTCAAGCGACAGGATGGAGTTGATACTAGAGATAAGTGGATCACAAGGATTCAGGAATATGTCTTGGAAATCCAACCTACTAAGTTATTCATAGGAAGAGGTTTGGCTAAGTTATTGGAAGAAGGAAATGGAGAAACTATTGGTTTAAAAGAAGATGCACCACCTATGGTCTCGGCAGTCATAGAAGAAATATCTCATTGTGATTGGTACATGGACATCTTGTGTTACCTGATAAATATTTCTTGTCTGGTTCATTTACCAGATCACAAGAAGAGATCCCTAAAGTTGAAAGCTTCCAATTATTTTCTTGTGGATTTGGCTTCAGGATCAGTTAAGGAACTTGGCTGGAAAATTCAATACAATGTCATTCTTACATGTGTAGAATCAGTAAGGCAAAAGAATGGATGAAAGAATTCCACCAACGACTATGCGATGGTCATCATCCAGCTTCCACTACAGTCCATAAAATTTTGAGATCAAGATATTACTGGCCTAGTATATTCCTGGATGTATACAAATATGTGCGTAGTTGTCATCCTTGTCAACTTTTCACAAGGAGACAAAAGCTTGCAGCATTACCACTTTAACCTATTATAATTGAAGCACCATTTCAACAATGGGTCCTTGACTTCATCGATGAGTTTAAACAAAATTCAAGCAATGGACATAAATGGATTCTGACATCTACATATTACTTTACTAAGTGGGTTGAATCTATTCCAGCAAAGAAAGCTACAACGAAGGTTATCACAACTTTCTTAGAATACAGAATTATCACTCGGTTCAGAACTCCAGTTAAGATCATGACAGATAACGCAAAGGATCTCATTGGAGGATACTTATCCACATTTTGTTTCGAATATGGTATCATACTGTCACATTCTTCAAATTATTATCCTCAAGGTAACGAACTTGTCAAATCAAGTAACAAGAATTTGATGAGTATTATAGAAATACCATGGGGGATAATAAGAGGTGTTGGGATAGTAAGTTAAAGTATGAGGTGTGGGCAGACAGACTTACTACAAAGGAATCAACTGAGAATATTCCATTTGAATTGGTATTTGGTTTGTATGTCATTTTTTCGATTAATTTGAATTTTCCAGTGTACAAGATCCTCCAACAGGACATGGATGATCCAAATACATATCAATGAAGAATCAACAGCCTGAGAAAACTCAATGAGAACCGCAGGAAGACTTTCGATCACCTTACAAAACACCAATACAAAGTTCAAGAAAAAATTGACAAGAAGGCTTATTAATCCAACCTTCAAATTGGGGGTCGCATCCTTCTGTGGGATAAATAAAGAGAAGACCCAGGTAAACATGGTAAGTTTGACATTATTTGCTTGGGTCCATATCAAATTACTGACATTGCAGGTCCAAATGCTTTATGCCTGAGTTACATGGATGGTGAGAAGATTCATCTACCTATCAACGCGAAGGCACTTAAGAGGTACTCGTCTGACATTGTTTGATGTTCGTTATTATTGTGATTAATTAGTATGTTTGTGAGTTTTTTAGTCATATTTTTCTTAGCTTGTTTTTTTTCATTTTACTTGGACAAGGCATAATGGAAGTGTCTACCTCATGATGTTTTTAATCCCTTGTATATTTGATGTGTGTGTAGGTCTACAGGTACTAGAAGATTCACGGGTTTTCGAGTACCCTCGGGAAGGGCACTCGCCCCATAGTTGGAGCCAATGTTACGCTGCACATGTACCCAGTGCGCCTTCAGATATACCCCAGGGAGATAGAGGCCCTTATTTTCAACCAGGAGGAATGTTATGGAAATAGTGTTGGTCATGGCAGGGCCCTTTAGTTCTTACTTTAGGAGTACTATGGCTTAATGGCATTATTAACTACCCTTTATTGGGGTTTTTAACTTCGGGTTTGGTGTCTGGGGATCCTAAGGGTTGGTCACATGGCCACATGACTACAAATTGTTCATATTTGTTCTTGTGTCCTTTTTTTTAGCTGCAAGATTGTGGTCTCCCTTCACATCCACGTAAACACCCTCCTGGCCTATCATTCAGCTAGTGCATTCTCTCCTGGGCATTCTTCCTCATAAGGATGTCATTTTATTCACCAGGTCGTACATGTTGCTTGATGGGGAAATTAATGGATCTTACATCATCTTTAGGTTAGTAGGGGGATGACACCCCCCCCCCCCCCCCCCCCTCCAGCTCACTTCATCCTTTCATTAAGAGTGATTTGCTAATTTTATCTATTTTTTGCACCTAGGGGGGGAATACCCCAGGTGGCCTACCTTGAGCCTACATTAAGAAAAAAAAATATTTTTTTTTAATTTTAAGTTGACAGTTTATAATTTCAAAATGAAATTTTAAAGGCATGTCGTCTTGGATATTTTTTCAAAAAGTGAGTGTGAGATCATATAAATAGATCTTCTCACTTCATTTTTAAAACAAGAGATAAGTGGGATCAAATATTATGTTACTCTTTTATCCATCTAGGACTCTTTGAGATTAGGCGCCTCTCTTGAGGAATATCATTTTCTGGGATTACAAGCTTTCTTCTTGAAGTCTTTTGGTACAATGCTCTTGTTGATGGTGATGCTTTGATTTGTTGATGAAACACTTGCACAAAGAGGGTTTCCAAGGTTTGATTGATTCTCTTTTTGTTAAATTTTGGTGAATGATGCATGTTAATGGAGTAAATGGCAGCCTCAAGGGAAGCATTTCTTCTTTTCTAGGTCACTTCCATCCTTTACTCACCTTGGTAAGGTGGAATACGTCCTTCATAGGAGTATTCCTAAGGTTTGAACCTTTGGTTTCTTGGGTAGTTGCATACCTAGGCCTTTTCTTCTCATTAGTAAGCCTCTTCCATTAGACACCCTAGGGTTAGGGTAGAAGTATTGTCCCAAAACCCTACTTATCCTCCTTTACAACCTTCGTTGGTCCCTCTTCTTCCCTTCCTCTTGTAAATTTCCTTTAAAAACAATCTTGAGCTACATAGTATATTTTTAATTATTATTGATAACCACACATGAGTTTCTTTACTAGTAATTCAACAGAAAATAAATACTGAGAAACATATAACAATAATCACATCAATAGAGACACAATATTTTTGGGTATGAAAACCCCCAGAAAAAAACCCAAGATGAGAAAATCGGTGCAGTAGTTAGATAAGAAATTTTATTATGAAGATATAGCACAAATAAAATCCAATAGATCAATTCACCCTACCTGGAAAAATCAAACCTTTGTGAATCACTGAGCAAACCTAGCAAATCAATACGGCCCCCATCGCAATTGTACATCCCTCTGCATCAATTGTACGACCCTCTTCGTCAATAGTATGGAATATGTACAATCCTGTGTCAAATGTATGAAATCTGTACAGTTGTTGTACAACCCCTGCCTGATGTGTACAACCTCCCTCTCTGCAAACTCGTACGACCTTGTGCTCTTTCTGACTAGTCTGTGAATCCTCAAGATGAATGCTCCTCTTTCTTCTCTGCAAACTTCTTCCTCTAACTTCTCTACTTATCTGTGTGTGTGTGTGTGTGTGTGTCCTCTCCACCAAATCCTCTTTTAAATCAATGGCCAAGTGAAAACCCTAACCCTCACTATGGATCAATGGATAAGATCCTCCAGTGAGATCAATGGCCAAGATTAGATTAGCCATCACTTAAATTATTTTCACTTTAACTTTATAAAAGTGAATCCATTAGGTTAATTAATAATTAGATCACTTAATGTACTTTCCTAAGTCTAAACTTGGGAAAATCACATTAATACATTTGGCTTCTTGCTTTATTTCTTCTTACATGCAAGGACACATGCAATGATAGAATACCTTCCTTGTTCCCACTTTCTAATGCTCTCTCTCAACAAAGAAGGGATTTGGTAGTAGCCCCAACTTGTCTATGAACTTCACAAAACTATGTCTGTGAATTTCCTTGGTGAAAATGTCCACCGCCTGCTCATTTGTCTAAATGTACTCCAACTAAATGGTCCATTTTTGTACGCAGACTCTCGGGAAGTGATATCGGGTATCTATGTATTTGCTCCAGTCATGGAATAGTGGATTTTCAGATATCCTGATTCCACTCCAATTGTCATAGTGAACCACTCTATCCTCTAGCTCATACTCGAATAAACCTGAATGAAACTTCCTCATCCACATTCCCTCACATGACCACTATTCAACCCCGAAACCACTATTCATATGACAAGATGCTCCATTATCGATGTACCAAATACTGATGTATGTGGTGCTTTCCATGCAAGCTATCAAACAAAAATCCTCATCGAATATTTTGTTGAACTCCTCCACCTCTGCAAAACCTTCCATTTGGGTACTGTTCTTCTTCTTCCTGTCTAGAAACTGGGAGGAAAAGTTACCTGGCTTGTGGTAGATAAAACATTTGACCTTGGACATGTCAATATTCTTCTTACCATCCTTCTTCTTATTCGCCTTACCCCTTTCTCTTCCCTTCTAGGGCTATATCTTCTTCATCCACAATTTGTGGGGCACTGGTGGATGAAATTGAACCTTGACCCATATGGGTCTCTTAATATCTACCGGTCAAGGAGCTTCTCCCTAGACACCACACATTTTACAAAGGTGTCCCATGGCTTAGAGAAGCCATTGAGTGTTATTATAACTAGCTCCTCATACTCAGTCTTAGATCCAACTACTCCAATCTAATCTTTGATCTATGTGAGCATTGTGTGATAAGGAACTACTCGTTCACCCTTGGCCATATTGGTACTACATAACCTCTCCTGCAGCACCATCTTCCAGTTTTTGTTCTTGTTCTAGTAAATGCCCTCTAAATCCTTCCACGTTTCCAATGTGGCCTTCTTCCCGGAAAGATGAGGGACTATGTGGTCCTTCACCCCATCCAAGATGATCAACATAGATCTGGAATCTACCTTCTTCCACCTTACCGACTATGTCGGATCTGTGGGCACAACCTTCATGGATTCAATTTGCTCCTCTGCATTACTAACATCTAGTATCCTCATGATCCTTTATTTCCATGTAGGAAAGTTCTGAGCCCCCTAGATTCTATCCTCGACCCTCAACTATATGGTCATAGAGAAGTGTACATTTCAAATGCTATATATAAAACTCTAGGTTTGTGTATTCAATAGATCTGCCCTCGATATATCAATACTACTGCTATTTCTCAGATTTAGCTCAACAAATCTCTGATACCATGTAAATTTCCTTAAAACTCAATGTTGAGCTACACTGTATATTTTTAATTATTACCGATAACAACACATGAGTTTCTTTACTAGTAATGCAGTGGAAAATAAATACTGAGAAACATATAACAATAATCACATCAATAGAGGCACAATATTTTTGGGTATGGAAACCCTTAGAAAAAAACCCAAGATGCGAAAATCAATGCAGCAGTTAGATAAGAAATTTTATTATGAATATATAGAACAAATACAATCCAGTAGATCAATTCAACCAACCTCTCAAAATCGAACCTCTATGAATCACTGAGAAAACCCTACAAATTTGTGCGGCCCCCCTACGCAGTTGTACGACCCTATGTGTCAGTTGTACGTCCCTCTATGTCAACATTACAACCCTTTGTGTTAGAAGTACTTACCTCTATGTCAGTAGTATAGCCCTCTATGTTAGCAGTACGAAATCCATACAGTCATGCGTCAGCTGCACAAAATTTGTACGAGTGTTGTACAAAATCCCTCTTTGTGAACAAGTACGGCACTGTGCTATGCCTGATCAGCCTCTGAATCCTCCGGATGAATGATCCTCTATCTTCTCTGCAAACATTTTCCTCTAACTTCTATGTCTGTCTTTGTGTGTGTCCTCTCCACCAAATATTCTCTTAACTCAATGTCCAAGTGAAAACCATAACACTCACTATGTATTAATGGATGAGATCCTTCGGTGAGATCAATGGCCAAGATTATATTAGCCATCACTTAAATTATTTTCACTTTAACTTTATAAAAGTGACCCCATTAAGTCAATTAATAATTAGATCACTTAATGTACTTTCCTAAGTCTAAACTTAGGAAAATCACATTAATACATTTGGCTTCTTATGTTATGTCTTCTAGCATGCAAGGACACGTGCAATGATAGAAGACCTTTCTTGTTGCCACTTTCTAACACCTATACCCTTACTACCCTAGTTTTTCCTCTCGGTATGCCTCCCTCCATCCTCAACCTGCTACTGCAACATCCTTTTATCACCCTCGGTCACGTCTTTCCAGGTTGCTAGCAACCTTGCCCTACTCCCAGCAATCCCTTCCCTTCCTTTCTCCACCTCGTTGGCTCCCCAAATCACCCCTCCTTTCTCTCGGTCCTGCCCTCTCCTAGGTTTTTGTGACCCTAAAACACCTACAACAGATTTCTCCTATACTCTCAGGTACCTCCTAAACCTTACTCCTCACCCCCTCCTCCACCACTTCCCTTCCTCCTAGCCTATGGCTTGTTCACTAGATCTGTAACAAACCTCATCCCAAGCCTCCCTCACGCATCTCTACTCATTTTTAGGGATATGCTTATAGTGGAAGCCCTCCCTATTTAAATGGTTGTTTCCTCCTCTTCTCTTCAACCCATGCATACAAAAGACAACAATAGTTAATAGGGTTAGTATATGTGTGTATAAACTGCTAGTTTAGGTCACAACTGGAAGTGAACTATTTGGGGTATTTTACCTTCACATACAATCTCCAACTAATACAGAGATATAAAACTACACTGTTGGTGAACATTACATGAAAGTTTCATATTTTCGTTCGCCAGTATTTAATGCATGTTATACGAATTACAAAGTTGAATTAAATAAACATGCATGTACTCAATAATGTTTCCATAACTAATACTATAATGTTGCTAACAATAATGATTGGGTTAAGCATATTGTTGTTAAATTACTCATATATCTATTCACATTGTTGTGCATGTAACCTTATAGTTGTTTGGTGATGATAACTTCATGGTATTTTGCTAATTCTCGCATATTTCCTCCATTCCATTCTTGTTGTATGCACATTGGAAGCAATTAGCTACATTAGTGGCTTACCTTTGGATGAATGCATTGTTGTAATTATACTTTCACGATCCATATTCAGGATCATATTACATCTACTCCACCTTTTGATTGAATCCATTAGGCACTAGGAGTTGACTTCACTTGTTTGTAAGATATATATGTGTGTCTTAGTGTCTATTGCAGGGTTACATGGGGCTCTCCCCTAGGAGGTTTTGACTTCCGAAGAAGTTTGGGAGAAGGGACGAAAGTGACAATGGTCACTTTCTCCATGTATATTTTCCAATGGCTTGGACTGTCATTTCATCCAATAACAATGCTAATAATAGTTAATGGAATATTTAGTTGATACACTATATATATAATAAGGGTAAAACGCTTAATTTGATAAATAATCCATACTTTTGTTACAGGGTAGAAAACAACTTTGATGATCAAGTTAGAGTTTAGAGGTAAGCCGAGTCTAAAATTTAGGTAAGCCGAGTCTAAAAAAAATTAGTAACAATTAAACTTGTATAAGATGAGTATGAAATAAGTTCGTCGTAATGCTCGTATCAGAAACGCAAGACCTTTAGGCAGGAAACAGATGAAAATCTCTAACTACGATAGGGTGAAGGAAGAGACAATAGTTCATGCCAGAAAACCCTATATGCACAACTAGAGGCGTATCACTTTTATTACAATTAAATAATAAAAACAAATCGAAGTTTTAATAAACTAATAATTGTTACCAAGCTACGATTTTCTATGCATTAGGGTAAGCTTTGAGAATTTTTTTTTAAACCTCACACTATAGCATCAACTAGGGTTTCATTATTTGTAAAAGATTATCAATTAATTTGCATAAAACTATTTGAATACTTCAAGGATAATTTTAGGGGCGAATTTTAGCCCAGTGGGCTATTTTTCCATGTTTTCCTCCCAAAAAATATTCGTCATTTTGCATTTTTTGAAGCCCTGTTTCGCCCAATTGTGATGAGGTAAAAAAATTTCACCCTAAAAATCGCCAAATTATTATATAAATGATATAAAATCCTTGGAACTTAAAATATGTTTTGAAAAATATCGCCAATCATTTTATAGTTGGTGTTTTAAGAATTGGTAATATTCACCAACATTTTTACACTTTTAAATAAGTATGGTTCCTTAAAATCATCCCTGGAATAATTTTACCTAAGGAAAAATATTTCTAACGGAAACACACTTCACAAGTAGAATGCCTAAACGTAATTAAAAATTGGAACAAAGTTAACGCACCAGAAAATTGGGAGAAATAGGAATACACTCTAAATTAACCCTTAAACAATTTGATTACGAAAAACAAATATGAAGTAAACAACTCATAATAAGACTAATCGACAGATCGACCAATGCAAAGGATGTCCCTAACCGTTTTCAAAACAAATTTGTGATAAGGATGCATAAATTCAATCACTTACACAAAGCCACATTCAAATGAATCTTCCAAACTTTTAAACAATCCATCATATAAATGTAACTCTGACTTCTTTTCTTACTTTTCATTCAAGGGTTATAAAATATCTTAGGATTTTAGAGTTTTTGAATCCTAAGATAATAAGTTCAATTTTTATTTTGTTGTTATGGCATGGTGAGAAAAGGGTAGAGGCTTACCCGAAAACTGAAGAGTTTACTTCCCTTATACAGTTTTTGTAAGGAAGCGAATTACCTCTAATTGAAATAATATTCAAGATTAATAAAAGAGATGTGCTTTAAACTATAACAGTTAACAAAGGAATCGATGTTGGAAGAATAAAGTAATTTGTTTTTTACCCGTGAGTTATCCACCTAGCTGTGAATAGAATAGAGTAATTATTTTTTTTACCCGTAAGTTATCCACCTAGCTGTGAATAAAATAGAGGAATCGATGTTGGAAAAATAGAGTAATTTTTTTTTTACTCGAGTGTCGAGCTCCTCCTTCAACCTAGGATAGGAATGGGTTTAAGTGTTGGACCATGAATCCAATAGTTATATATTTCTAGGAAGAAGACTATGGAATAATGTACCATGCATACATGAAAAGGAATGTATTAGCAGGGAACGCTAAATCAGTTACCACCCTTTACTACAACAAGCCAAAGCAATAATAACAAGTTTGATAAATATTAATGTAACCAGGATCAGGATGATATAACTGAAAGAATATAGTCATTGTTATTGAGACAGATTGTTTAAAAGAGAGTAAGAACCACCACGACTTTATGTAAGAAAAAAATAGTTACTAAGCTAGGTATTACAGTATTAAAAACAAGAATGATGAATTGCATGTTTCATAACCTTAATCCGGAGGTAGAATATGTTACAAAGACTACTAATTCAGAAACTTGTAGTTTGTTTGTTTGTTTTTTTTAAATTAAGTTGAGGTAAATTAAAGTGTCTTACAAATGGTATCAAAGCTGCATTACAACACTTGGACCTAATGGGTCACTAATTATATTTTCTTGTAATTGTGAAAGCTTTAAAAAAATGTGTATATGTATTGTAAAATAATTCGAAGAATAAAAAAAATCATTATTAATGTACACAGATAGAAGAAGTTAATATGCCAGATCCTAGACAAAATCTAGAAGGGATGCCAACTCTATAGAATGCAAGCCTCTATGTAGAAATTGAAGCAAAGAGGAATGCAGAAGTACAGTCAGAGATGTTAGAGAGAATGAGAATTTTGAAGGGTCATCTGGCCAGTATGAAAGAAGACGACACTAAACCAATGCATGCTATATTAGAGCAAGAAGAAGTAAATGAATTAATTTTTAAAAGTTTAACGGGTAAAGAGACATAGAAAAAATTGTCAAATCTCGCTAGCTCATTCGGTTAAGGTGTGGGTCTCGCCAGATAGGCGACCCGAGTTCAATCCCCTTTGGGGTGAGTTAGTTGGGAGGAGACACCCAAAAAATCCAACCATCATAAGATTTGGTGTGTCCTAGGCCGGGTGCGATCCCCGGGTGACTTTGATAGTTTAGATGCCAATGGTGGAAATGCATTGGCCCCAAGTGACGGACATTTCTTGCAAACAAAAAAAAATACATAGAAAAATAATGGTCATAATTCCTGCAGTGCAGGAAAAGAGAAAAAAGGGAAACTAGAAGTTTCTAGCAGCGAAGAGTATACTGATGACTCTCAACTTTCACTGGAAGAATTAGATAGTAGTAAGGAACCTGTTTGTAAGAAAAAGAAGGGGAACCAAGTAGAATTGCAAGTGGAATATGAGAAGTTAAAACCCTGTACTTTCAATGGGGAATATGAGGAAGTTGCAGAAGCTTGATTGTTAAATATAACTAGATATTTCAAATATGTAAGTATAATGGAAATATCAGAGCACGACTAGCTATATTACAGTTGAGTGGTAAAGTTGCATTGTGGTGGAAGGAAGCTAAAATTGTTAATAATATATGTAGCAAGGAATTAAACTAGAAAAACTTTAAAACATTATTAAAAAAAAAGTATATGTCAAAGCGGTATTTTGATGAGAAGGCTAAAGAATTTAATGACTTGAAGCTGGTATAGCTAACCATAGATGAATTTGTGAATAAATTCATTAATTTAAAGCGTTATGTGCCATATATTAAAGATGAGAAAGCCAAGATATATAGATTTATTAGTTTTCTATCCCAAGCGTATAAAGATAAAATTGAATTTGACATGCCAAAAACTATGGACAAAGCGATAAGAAAGGCAAAACTATGTTATTTACAGTTCAAACAAAGATTCTAACTTAATAAAACTTGGTTGCATAAGAAACAAGAGAAGTTGGAACAGAGGAAAAGGGGATTTAAACCTTCACCCTTCAAAAAAGGAACAAAGAGTTACTCTAATAATTATAACAGAATAATGTGCAACTGAATAGTGGGTCAAAAGGTAGAGGAACTATGAGCACAGGAGATATTGGAAGTAAACCAGGGGACGGTATCAAAGAAAATAAATGTTGGGGATGTGGTGGGCCTGATTTGTACAGAAATTTCCTGCATAATGCTAATAGGAGAGGAACCTATTTGAACAATGTACAAGATGCCTCTAATGTAAATCGCATAGCCAAGAATGTACCCAGAATAAATGTTTCCCTCGAGGATCATTAAAAATATCACCAATGAACTATGTCGGAGGTGAAAGGTAAAATCCTAAACACAAATGTTTCAATACTAATAAACTCATGAGCTAGTTTGAGTTACATTACACCAGTTGTGGTTGACAAATGTACTTTTTTTAAAGAAAAACAGAAGAATGCATGGTTAGTACAGCATGAAACTGGAATGAAAAGAAAAGTTTAAGAACTAGTTAAGAAGTGCAAACTGAATTTAAATTATATGGATACCTAGGTAAATATGAATGTATGTCCTTTAGGTTCGTATGACACTCTAATTGGTATGGATTGGCTAGAGTCCCACATTACTGTTATATATTGCTTAAACTAAATGTTTGTCTGTGTTGATGAGGAAGGGAATAGTCATTGTATCAAAGGATTTTATCGACCTATATCCACATGACAGATTTCATCTATTCAGCTTAAAAATTTGCTAAAAAGGATGCCAAATGTATGTTGTTAAATTAATAGATGATGAGCCAAAAACACAAAAATTGGCCTTAGACAATTTTTCTATATTAAGAGAATTTCAAGATGTGTTTCCTAATGAAATACTGGGATTTCCTCTTAAGAGAGACTTTGACTTCACTATAGATTTAATCCGTGGGTCAGTTCCAGTGTCTAGATCCCCTTACCGTATGAGTATTCTGGAGATTACGGAATTAAGAATGCAATTGCAGGAGTTGCTTGACAAAAAATATATTTGACCAAGTGTGTCACCATGGGGTGCACCAGTTTTATTCGTTAAAATGAAATACGACACACTATTATTATGCATAGACTATCGATAGCTAAACAAGATGACCATTAAAAACAAATACCCTTTCCTAAGAATTGATGACTTGTTTGATCAGGTCCTGGGAGCCAAGATATTCTCAAATATTGATCTTAGATACAGTTATCACCAGGTTTGAATCGAAGAGGAAGATATTCATAAAACTGCATTCTGAACGAGGTGTGGTCATTATGAATTTGTTGTGATGCCTTTTAGGTTGAAAAATGTCCCTACAACATTCATGTGTATGATGAACAATGTGTTGAGCAGGTATTTAGATGTTGGACCTAGAAAAATATAGGAAGAATTCATCCAGAATTCTACTCGATAATATCAAGAGTCTGGTCACATGATAGAGGAAGCTGCGATGGAGGAAGAGCTACAACAGAAGAAGCAACTATAGAGGAAGCTGCGACAGAAGTATCCACGAGGGAAGAGTTCATGACAGAAGGGAAGTATCAATGAGAGTATCCGCGATGGAAGAAACCACGATAGAAGAAGATGTGCAATGAATGAAAAGGATAGCCCGAGAAATTGTGGATAAGAAGTCGGTTAGGATAACACATGATTTGGGAAATAAATCATCTTTGTATTTTGGGATGATATTTCCTACTGACAGTTGTAACTCAATGTATGAGAATATGAATGACAACCTATCGGCTAACAGAATAGATTCAGTTGATTACGGCATGTAAGAGTCTATAAAAGGGAGAACCCAAGCTATGTGCAGGTTGAGCTCACCTAGGTCGTTGTCGGCTCGTGTCTATGAAGAGTTGTAGAGAAGAGATTCAATCCAGGTTGTGTGCGTATCGACAATAGAGTAAAAGAGAGGAAAACTTCAGAGACCTAAGACTAGAGAGAATGAGAGGAGAGAAGCTTGTATAAATTGTAGAGAAGATCTAGAACAAAGTCTACAATATGAGTGTGCAAATGAAGGTGCTATATATTTCTCATGACAAATGAAGAGAGACTTTGTGGTTTTTCCAAGATGGGTTTCCACGTTAAATGTTGTCTCAGTGTGTATTTGATGGATATGTATATGTTGAATGAATGTATGTTATGAATAAGTAGGCCTGAATACATTGACTAGCATTTGTTTATGAATGAGTTCTTAGATGCATGCGTCGCACAGTTGATAGATAGAATATGTGTTAAACTTTATATTAATGTTGTAATCTCTGTCCACGGATAAGTAGACTAATATCTTGAATGATCAGAATAAGAATAGGAAAAAAAGCCTTGGCTTCGGTTGAGAAAGCTTGTAAGGTGCAAAGGACGAGGAAATCCCCACACAACTATAGAAACCTGATTCTAGTAGTTACCCATAAGAGATACTCAGGTGAGACTGTATATGCATCGCAGGTGCTTTCGACTGAGCCTTTCTCTATCGGGTCGATATCTTGGGCTTCATTGATGAACAACCCACGGTTTGAACCTTGGTCAAAGGAGGAAACACCAACAAATGGTTATGTTGCCAGGGCTGTGAATCATTTTGTGAGGGATATGTTTTAGCATCCGACGAAGCCGTAAATTCAAGAGTGGGTGGATTCTAAGGCATTTGAATTTGCACGGGAACTTAAGTGAAGGATGATGGTTGAATATAGAAAAGTGGTTGGAGCGGTATATTTATACCAATATTCACGAGATATTCTTCAATGAGTTTATTGTTTTGTTGTATGAGTGGTTGTTGAAGCTAGAAACCCAACAAAAAAATTTCCAACAAAGAGAACTGACAGAATGGAGTACTCAACTAATTCAACGGCTGAAGAATATTAGAAACCCTATATCTAGGGATGTCGATTTCTAGGTAGAAAGTATTTTGGAAGGATACATTACTGATTTTTTTGTTGACAAAATAACATCATATAATGAGGCGAAAAGAAAATTTTTCCAAGGACCTAGAGGAAGATACTTGACATATTTAAGAATTTGGATAAAGATGCTTGCATGTGAAAAAGTGATCCTTAGAAAGGAATCTGATAAGTAAAGAACTGTGTATAAAGACCTAGGTTCTGTCGCAAACGACTTGTTAGAAAAATGGATCAGAGTAAGCTAAGATGTTCCATAGTGATAGCGGAAATGCACTATAGGGTGGATTTCTAAGAAGTGAAAGGAAATTTCGATCGGGAAAAAGAAGAAGAATTGTGACAAGAAGAGGAAGTTGTAGTATGAACAGAGGAGAAGACTACGAGTTGGCGTCACACTTTGATGGAGGTTCTTGCAACAAGAAAGAGAAATACCAACTTATATTTGAAACATAAGAAGAAGAAGAAGAAGAAGCCCCAGATCCATAATACAAATATGGCACACCTACGAACCCGTGTAGGTATATGAAGGTAAGGTCCAGAAACTCATCTCCTAGTGGTTTTGTCAATACAAGTAATGCTAACTATGGAAATAGTTGACAAGGGAGTCTTGCTATCCAATCATTTTATCCAACAGTACCAAGGACCAATATAATGGATGGCAATGATATTATGTTGCCGATATTCAACGAAAATGGGTTAGAGTACCGAGAGCAACATTGGTTTCTATGTGAAGTCGTGTAAATCATGCGATAGGTACAAGATGAGGCCATAAAGAGGGCTCAAATGATCATAAACCTGAGGGGTCATGCACTGGACTGGTATATGAAGCTCTCTTTGTTTCCTACGGGATTCGCACAGAAAAAACTCAACCAAATTCGAACAAGACTAATAGATGAGTTTAGAAAGCCAAAATTTGAATCTTAGTGTATTATACAAAGTAAATAGATTAAGCAATTGCCTATGGATTTTGTTTGGGACTTGAATAGAGACTTAAGACATTAATGGCTAAATTAAGCTTGTAGATGTCGGACGTATAGCACAAAGAATGGCTCATTGCAGCGTTGTTACCGCACATCTGAATTCCCTTGATGCAACAAAATATTGTGTCGCACACTGAAACTCTGTAGCTGGCCATGAAGCTAGAATCCTCACATGTAAGAGAGAATGGTGTAGGAATTATGCAAATTCAGTCACAAATAGCCAACCTTGCACTGCAACTCCAAGATATTAAAAAGTGGAAAGATATCCAAGAGAAAATGTGGTGTACCAAATGTAGAACAGAGGGACACCATAAGGATAACTGCCTGGAACTCATGAATTATGTTGCATGAAGAGCGTCGAACCCGATAAATACACAAGGGATTCCTTGGTGTAGAATATGCCAAATTAGAGGCCATCGGTCGGAAGAGTGTTTATAATTACAAAAGATTGTAAGTGCATCGACTATTTTATATTGTAAATTTTGTAAATCATTAGGCCACGATGAGAAGGACTGCAAAGCACTCCAGCTGTTGCGGGAGAAAACGAACAACACCTATTTAATGAATAATGAAGATCAGATGAAAGCTCAAGCTCAGTATGTTCATTCTCAGTATCCACAGAATCAATACCTGCAGCAACAATTCCCTCAACAAAGGGGGGGTGGAAATTATAGAGGTCGAAGACAAGAAGGAGGATTTGGTCATGGAAGAGGCCAAATTATATGTTATAATTGTGGGAAACCATGACATTTTCCAGGGGTTTTACGATTCCTACAAAGCCACGTTTGTATTGCAAATATTTTGATCATACTGTCGAATAGTGTTTGCAGTTGATTACGAAGTGGGAGGTTAGAAATGTGGGAAATCCAAACCCTCTGTAGAATCCCAACCCAAATCCCAACCAGAATACCCAATATATTTATGTCAAGTTGAGGGAACCAAATATAGTTGTCGTAACAAGAGAAGGTATTGTGACTAGAGTAGACCAAGATGCACAACATGAACAATCTTAGGTGCAACCAGCAGCACAAAAGAAAGTGTCATTCGATGCCCAAAATGAAAAGGAAGTATTCTTGGATGCGCAACCAGAATTTGTCAACAAGAATCAAGCGTCGAAGTCTACTACTACACTACCAAGAAGACCAATAATTGAGATGCATGAAAGGTTTGACTAGTTATCCCAAAAGAAACCGATAGAAAAGGTTAGTAAGCTTAAAGAGTTTTTTTAATTTTCTTATGGTTAATACAAGATAAAGATGTTGTCACAAAATTGACAGCTCTAATAGAAGAACCTCAAGAAGACATGCAACTAGACATAAGGGTAAAACATGTGGGAAAAATATTAAAGAATGGCTGTGAGTTAAGGAAGACTTCCCAAATAGGAGACTACGATATGGACTACATTATCCTAGACTTGGGCTTTGATGTCAACATTTTGACGAGACATACATCGAAAAGCATGGGGAAACCGCGACTGGAGTAGTCTCCTATTCAAATCATATTAGCAAATCAATTGAAATTCCTACCTATCGATTGACTGACTCAAGTTCCTATCGAGGTAGAAGGCCTGAGAACATATGTTGACTTCGAAGTAATTGACATTATCGATGACATAAATTTGTATCTTGCACTTTTTGGGATCGACTGGGTGATTGATAGTTAGAACATCATCAATTATAATAAAAGAATCTTAACATTTGAAGATTCAGAGCTAAGGGTGGTCACACCCATTGATACGCTAGAAGTTCAAAGATACATCAAGCCAGTAAATGGTGAAGGACAAGGCGATTATCTAGACCATGATTATAACATCACATCTGCAAGAGATGATTATGTAAATCCAACGGCTGACGAAAATCTTAGTTGGAGGAGTATTAGTTCCTATACATCATATTATGACGAAGCAGTGATGAAGCATTGGAAAAATGGCAGAATAGGATGCATGAAGTATCCATGATAAGGTGTGCAATAATTACACGGTGTGTGCGATGGGTAGGAATCGAGGTAAGTGATATACCCACATATGAAGGTTTACCTAACCTTGCATCTTTTTTTATAGATTTTAAAGAAAAATTCATTGAACGTCGTTTCTTTTCTGCCTTGGACTTTGCACTGAAAGCTACACCCGCCAAATGGTGGGTCACACATAAAGAATCCTTCTCGGAATTGCCATAATTTCGAATATTGATGGAGATAAGATTCGGAGAAGAGATCAGCTATACTAGTCAAAAATATACATGATTGGCTAATCATGTCAAACATATTGAGTATTGTCATGCGAAATGGTAGGCACGTCCACGATAGGAATCGGTTCATCAGTTCATACACACATTAGACATGATACCAATTAATTGGTATACATCTGTTGAACTGAGAAAAGGGACTGTTGAATGGGATGAATTAGCTACTATAACCATACACACATTTGAATTCTCCGATGGTCATCTGTTTATTGATGTTGCATTGCAATTAATCAATACAAAGATATTTTAAGATATCCATGTCGCAATGACAAAATTCAAACAGCATAGAAAAAATCCAACACTAGATGGGGTGCTATGATGTGATAGGATAACCTGATGACGATGACCCATTTGACGTAAACATACCAGAGTCTGAAGGTACCCACAGAATGGAAGGATTTGGTATTTCTCGTGATCAATTTCTGAATCCACTAAAACTCAAGAAAATAAACATTGGCTCCCCATAAAATCCAAAATTTTCAAGTATTGGAGATTACTGGGAAGATGAGACTGTTGGGAAAATTACGCACCTATTGCGGTAGTTTCAAAATATGTTCCCTACCAAATTCTCAGAAATAAAAGGAATTATCTGAGACCTTGGAGAAATGAAAATACAATTAAAGCCCGACGCAAAAAATATAAAGTAGTGACCATATCGACTAAGTCCATGATATAAAGAAAAATTCAAGACAAAATTGGACCGAATGATGGATGCAAGTATCATAGAACATATTGAAGAATCAGGAATGATTAGTCCGATAGTAGTCCAAGATAAGAAGGCTATGGGTGAAGTAAGAATTTGTGTCGACCTAATGAAATTGAACGATGCTTGTTTACATGACCCATTTCCAACTCCATTTATGGATGAAATATTAGAAAGTGTTTGGGGTCAAGAGGTTTATTCATTCATTGATGAGTTCTCTAGCTACCATTGGATAAAAATCGCAAAAGAAGATCGACACTCGACAACCTTTGTGACGGAGTGGGGTTGTTTCCAATACACAGTAATTCCCTTTGGACTCAAGAATTCTCCTGCTATCTTTTCCAGGATAGTAGTGGTTTCCTTCAAATATTTTATTCATAAATTTGTTGAGGTATACTTTGATGATTGGACAGTGTTTGGGCTCATTAAGGATCATATTAACAGCCTCAGAATGATGCTGGAACGGTGTCACCAGTATCATATTTCGCTGAAAATAAATAAATGTATTTTTGTGCCCTTTTTAGAATTTTGTTAGTTCATGTGGCTTGTCACGATGGAATCTTGATCGACCCTGTTGAAATTATGAATATCGTCGACCTACCACCACCTACCACAATGAAGCAACTGAGAACAACATTGGGACATACAAGATACTATCAAAAAATTTATCAAAATATATGCAAAGGTGAATTCTCCGATGGAGAAGTTATTGAAGAAATATGTTAAGTTCCAGTGGACGAAAAATTGCTAAGAAAGTATGGACACTCTAAAAAACAAGATGGTTACAACACCCATACTTGTATTTCTAGACTAGAAAAAGGAATTTCATGTACATGTCGATGCGTCATCTGCCGCACTTAGCGTGGTACTATCACAACTTGGAAAAGGGTCGATTGATCATCCTATTTCCTTCACTCGTAGAAAATTATCAACATCAAAGAAGAACTATACCATGACAGAAAGAGAGGCACTAGCTATGGTATACACTCTGCAGAAATTTTGACACTACTTGTTGCGTGGACATTTTAAAATGTACACAGATCATCTAGTGTCGAAATACATGGTCAATAAACCATTGTTAGGGGGGAATATTTGTCAGTGGCTTCTCCTTTTTCAAGAATTTGACTTTGAATTCATTGTTAAACTGAGTCAGCTGAATTCAGGGATAGACCATCTCTCAAGGATTGAGAGGGGAAAAGAACCTAGTAATCTCGATGATAGACTCCCTGACGCATAACTGTTTTCTATAACAATGCTTGATCATTATCGAGACATCATACAATTTTTTAGTATGGCCTATACACCAGTTGAATTTACTACTGCACAGAAGAAATAGTTAGTTGTGTGAGCTACAAATTTCTAGTTAATCGCTGGACAATTATATAAAATGGATCCTAATGAGATTCTTTGTCATTGTGTCTTAGAACATGAGCGACCAATGATACTCAATGAAGCACATGCTAGTGTTGTGGGATGAGATTATGTTGGAAAATCTATAATGCAAAAGATATTACAAGCAGTGTTGCGGTGTCCCACCGTGTATGCAGATGCTCAACAATACTGTCGTAGTTGTGATGTTTGTCAAAGAATTGAAAAATCGTCGCGGAGAGATGAAATGCCACTAGTACCTCAAGTAACTTTGCAGTAATTTGATGAATGGGATGTTGATTTTGTGGGACCTAGTGATCCAAAACGGAAGAGAACAGGTGCAAGATATATTATTACAGCGACCGATTACTTGATGGTATGGGTTGAAGTCCCACCAATGAAGAATTGTATAGCTGCCAAGTTCCTATTCGACAATGTTTTGACTCGATTCAGATGCCCGAAGATTTTGATAAGTTACAAAGGTACACATTTTTTCAATCAATCAATTCAAGAATTAACTGAATAATTCCAGATCCAGCATAAAAAAAAAACACCATATCACCCTCAAGTGAATGTTGTTGCTGAAGAATTTAACAAAATCCTGGAGAAAGCGTTGACAAAGATTTGAAATGTTCAAAGAGACGAATAGGACCAGAAAATCCTGGTAGTCTTGTGGGCATTACCGTACAACTTGAAGAAGTTGACATGATGAAATCCATTTCACCTTGTGTATGGACAAGAGTCTGATGCCAATGGAATATATTGTGCCCATATTAAGGATTGTTGCGATGACAGAGATGACATATGGTGGTTTTGTCAATGAAAGATTGTAGCAGCTGATACAACTGGAAGAGGAATTTTTTGTTGCGGGTTATCATCAAAACGTTGAGAAGGAATGACAGAATGTATGGCATGATCACCACATCAAGAATAAATGATTTCAGGTCAGAGGACTTGTTCTTATGTATGATAACAAATTTCTAAAGCATACGGGCAAGCTAAAAATACATTGGCCAGAACAATATATTGTAATTCATATCACTAATGGAGGCGCAGTACAACTACACAATTTAGATGGAAAAAATTTCAAAATATTGGTGATGAGATGTCTCCTAAATCCCTACTAGGATAGTCGCAAATTGGTCGACTAGAAAATAAAAAAATAAAATAGAAAATAGAAAATAAAGAAAAGGACAGAATGATCCATCAATGCAGAAAGATGGAGAACGGGGAGGGGAACCACCACTAGAAACATAAGATCCGCAAAATTCTCCCACCCCTCCCCAGAATGATTCTAGTACAACCCCAATAGATCCAGTAGTGGGAGAAAAGAGGAAGTAGACAGAGAAGCCTGAGACAAGGCATAAGAAAAGGAAGGCTAACAGATCAGCAGGGACTCTTGGCATTACCAGTGAATATTATACCCTTCTAACGGAAGCAATGGGAGAAATATCAACCCAAATCCTTAAGAATATGGATGAGTGACAAATAGATCTCACAAGTAGCATTACAGACTTACTCCAGATGCTTTTCAAAGCAGTAAAAGAAGTATGGGTAGCGGTCGACTATAGAACACAATTTCCAGTGTCGCGGGAATTAGTTGACTTGTCAGAAGAGCGACCGAGTGATATGTTGATACCTATCCTAAAAATAAAGACCCATCTGGTGGGAGAAGAACTCGACTTGGAAACAACAGAGATAAATACCATGGACAAAAACTTGGGCCATCTCACCATAGATTTCTCTCAAATTCTGATGTACGAAGTATATGCCATCCAGAATGTCGTAATGGTGGAAATGAAGGTCTGAGAAGGCACATTGGTTAAGAAAGTTGTCACGTCCCCTCCCGCCCCGGAGGAGAGAATGCAACCCAACTCTTCTACCTGAGTTACCTATCTCTGATTCTGCATTTGTATGATGATTCCCAATTCTTTTTTTTCTCTTTAAAGATCTACACAAGCAAGAATTTCCCCTACTAACATTCTAGTCTAGACCATGTATAACTCTTTATCTTTCCCCAATCGCAAATAGATTGAATGGTGGAAAATCATTCCGTAAAGAATCAACGGTGCAGAGATCTTCACTTGCGGAATTGGAAACATATAAAATTTCACTCTCGCACCCTACATCCCGCATGTCGCATCCCACATCCCACATGCGGAACGCCTATTGTGGAGATCAAAGTTGCGGAAATCAAAATTTACCATAACTCATTTTCGCATCCCGCATCCCGAAAATTGCAAAAGAAAAATTGCAGAAAGTAGATTTCGTCAAACGTCATTTCCGCATCCCGCAAATTGCAGAAGAAAAATTGCGGAAAGCAGATTTCGTCAAACATCATTTCCGCATCCCGCATCCCACAAGTTGCAGAAAGGGAATTGCGGAAGGGAAAATGCAGAGTCCAAACTTATGCAAAGCGCATTTCTGCAACCTGCATCTCGTACCCCACATCCCATATCCTGCATCCTGCATCCTGCAAGTTACGGAAAGGGAATTGCGGAAGGGAAAAATCTATGGAAATTCAATCTATTCATGAAAATTTCTAAGTCTAAAACTAATTTTGAGCATTCAATCCATCACAAATCCGGCCGATCTAGCTCCATAACAACTTATAAAATTCATTGAAATAAAATTACATACACATATACATCATTCATGAAATATACATCTACATCAAATACATTCCATTCAAGCATTCGTCATATTCATATTCATTTATAAATAAGTACAGTTGCAGGGATTGAAACACAAGAAATACTTATCTTTATCAGAAGCTTGTCCCACAACCAGCTATGTCACTGCAACGTTCCACCCAACCATAGGCCAGTGTGTTCATCAATCTCTCAGCAACACTGCCACCCCCGAGCTGGGCATGATTTCCCCAAGGATGAAAGAACACTAGCAGACCCTCTCACATCCAAATATACATTAAAACTCAACTAAGCCGACACAATTGGGTTTATCAGGATTACACAGGAAGTGGTTCACACATAGTCAAAATTCACACAAGACACAACTGGGCCAACTACCAATTGGGTTTATCAGGCTGGAAAGGAGGTGGAAATATTGACTACTAGGCTAGTGAGCTCAATCCCAAGGCTATGGACACTTGCACCAAATCTAGCCTGGATTCTAAATAATTTGCACAGCCAACACCATGAATCATTCCCTTCTCTGCTCCACAGTCCCTCGGGATATGCCTTACCTCTCTAGTGTTATCCTGGATGTGCAAAGAATAAAACCAGACCCCCCAGATATGTCTGTGAGGTTCCTTTTTACACTAGGTTCATCAGGTAGGTCCAGACTCCATTTCCATTTCCCCCAGCCAATTTAGATACCACACAAGGATGTAAATACAGCGATTATAGTTCTGGGATTAAGGAAATGTTACAGAGGTCAACAAGGGTGTACACATAGAGATCACAGTTCTAGGTTCAAGAAAAAATTTCAGAGGCCAAGGAATGCACGCACACACAGCAATTACAAACTTCTGAGCATTGCATGAGCCAGATCAACTGATACAATCCTTAAATCCAAATATTCTTGTTGGTTTATCAATAAAACACGATCTCTAGGTATGCGCGTTCAAGAAAAACAATTGATAGACAGGGAAATCGCGAAGGAGGAAACAAAACTGATGTGAAGGATGAAACTTCGAGAGATTTTCGATGTGTGTCTATGTGCTTGAATGAAAATGAATGCATGAATGAATCCATGATCCCTCAACGATCCCTCAACAAAACGTCCTGTCATTTTTCCAAAACATGAGGGAAGGTGAAACATGAACGCATGAAGGAATAGCATGCGATTTTGGGTGTTTTTCTTGCCCATGCAATAAAAAACATGATTTTCAGAAATGGTGCTCTGCCCATTTCAATTTTTTTCCAAAACTCTTCCCATTCCCACCAAACGGCCCAAGGTTAAACATCCCCCCCTTCTCCTTAGGAAAATCATGCCCCCGTCTCTTTAAGGTTTGCGGTGCATAGATGGTTGTCAGTTTTTAATAATTAATTTGTATTTTACATGATATCTCAAGCATACCGTGCCTGGCTAGCACATAAACCATTGGCGTTGATTCTAACCGTCGATCACAAACAAAAAATGAATGGCAGGGCCTTGGCCTTGAACTCCTTGCCATGATTTAATACAATATTCACATCATTTGAAATTTAATATCATGGGGTCAAAAACCGGGGTGTTACATTCCCCTCGCCCTTCAATAGCACTGTCCTCAATGCTTAACAATTTAACAAAATAGAAAAATACACTACCACTGCCCTTAGTGCTTTGCAAAAATTGAACTAATAATGAATGTGCCAGTCGCATGGCACCCTCCATCTCCCATGTAGCTTCCTCAAGACCGCAGTGCTTCCTCTACACCTTGTTTTGTCCAATGGCACGATCTGGGGCTTTTCCAATTCCTTGCTTACATGCATCAACATGCACCACACGATCTTCTTCTGGGTCTTGGAGAATTTTTTCCCTTAGCTTGGAACATTTCCAATGCCTTTGGAAACTAGCAACACCTATGCCCAAGCCTCAAGCAATCAATCAATTCCTTTGTTAGTATTCACAAGATTTTCCAAAATCATAAATGAATCACATGCACATGTATATCGACATAGAATCAATCAAAACAAATTCTCAAGTGAACCAAATACTTATCTGCATAAGTATCTTCTCCTACTTCCACAAGTATCTGACTTGCCTTTATACAACCATGGCATTCACAACCCTGCCCCACCCCATACATGGGTGTGCATTAAAGGGTAGCCAAATTTCTGCAAACCTCAGATTACCTGCGAATATCTTTTAATCGAGATCTGGAAACTCTACTTCAGAGCCTAAAAATCCCTCTAGGTTATTACCAAGCTCGGTGCCGACACCACAACAAATCAATTCGCATGTCATATTTATTCCTATAAGATGCAATCTATAACAGGTTTTTCAAAACTATGGCTACATCATATGCTCAGGTATTTTTATAGAAAATAAATAACAACAAAAGTTTTATAAGTAAACTAAATACTTATCTGTATAACATCTTTCAACCGATATCTGGTAGCCCTGTCCAGATCCCAGCACTTCTCTGGGTGCTTAATAGAAGTTTTGCTTAAGGCTCAACACTTCCTCCCAGCGCTGACTAATGCTCAGGCGCTTACTTTCTAGGAACCATAACAGATTAAGTCACATGTCAAGTTCATTTTTGTAGGATTTATTTCTTAACAAGATTCTCAAAATCTCACCTAAATCATTATGTACATGTGTTTTTACATAAATTCAAAAAATATGTGCTAAGTCATCAAATAATTATATGTGTAGAAGTTTGTGGTCGTGGTCATCCCAGCTTCAGAGCTTAACACTTCCTTGGTGCTTAATGACAGCTCTAGCATACGGGCCTAGCACCATTCCTAGGTGCTCACCAATGCCCAGGCGCTTACTTTCCAAACACCATAATACCTAGGGGTTATTCTCTTCATAGATCCCCCACTCTCATGATAGTCCCCTTACGGTGTGAATGTGTTCAGAAAGAATTCTATCCAGATGTCTTACACCCTGGGTGTCCCCAGTGATGCATATTGGTGCCTAGATGGCAGGGAGGAACAGAATCTATGTACATACTGTACATCCTTCTAGAGGGGTCATCTTTCTCAATCACATCCTCCCGAGAGCTATGTACTCCAGGGGTGGACCACCATCTTCTCACTTGCGTTACATACAAGCATGCATTTTATATGAGATGTCATTATAAAAATAATGTAATTATAGGTTTCCAAACCTATTCCAAGCACATCCCTCTGAGAAGCTATGTATCCAAGTACATCCTTCCAATGAGCCATGTACAACCAGTACATGTTTTCATCATCTCACCTGCATTATGTATAAGCATGCAGTTGATATGAGATGTCATTATAAAATTTAATCATAGACTTTCAAATATATTTCATGCCTAGATAAATTTCAAATTATCAAATGACTAATACATTGATAGTCAAATCCAAAATTTTGAATTCACAATTCCGCTTCCCACAGAAAAATCAGATTTTTGCAACCATGAAGTCATCCTCATATTGTTTTGCTTTTGCAAGTGGGGAGTACTCATTCCTGAATTACACATGCCGCCCAAAACCTGGACATTCACATACAACATGTCATCTTGACAACATTTTAGATAATCCAAACAATTAATAATATTTAATTAACAATCATCGGCAAAATTTAAAATCTGAAGTTCAAAATTTATTCGGTTCAAAGGTAGATTTCAGTCATGAGATCCTTCTTATATCCCATGGCAGTTCCTGCCTTGGTTTCAGTGCGTACCACCAGACTGCTCTGCTCAAGTCATTCTACATGTAGTCTTCAAGAAAGGTCATTTCCTCATGGAACCACAAGTTCATACACAGGATTCCTCAGCCCATACAGAGACTCAATTTTGCCTACAAAATATCCTTCATCGATCTTCCTGCAACACCTGAAAGCATTATTCATGAGGCACATAAATGTATATGGTGCGTTTGGTACTACCGCAAACTCATAAGATCCATACCTTGCTTCAAGGGATATCTTATGAACATTTTCATCCATGATCCTTACCTTCTAGTCGCCAGACCTTAATTCATTTCTTGTAATATCTCTGATATGATTATAGATCATAATATTAATCAATTCTGCAAATTTATATTAAAATTTCTGAATTACAAAATCTACCATTCGGTGCACTGACAGAGTAGGGAAATCAAGGTTTCAAGTAGGGAAATTTTGCAGAGGTAGAGTGGGAAGAGGAGATCAATCAAGAGTGAGTGAATATTTGGAAATCCATTCCCCTAACATATTTAGATCTGGGACCATTGATATTTCGGATTCTGCGCCGCGGAAACTTACTTTCATGTTGCTGGGTCACCAAACCACGAAACTAGGGAATATCAATCCATCTTCCGACCAAATGTCGAATTAAGTTTCAGAGGTTATTTTAAGTCATAAAATAAGTTTATATACTATTTATAACACTTTGGGACATCTCGTAATAGTTTGGGATCAATTTGGGAAAATAAGGCAATTTTGGCCTAAGGGGAACTTGCGCATTGGAGGATTCCAAAAAACAATACGGCCACAGAAAAAATAGGTTCTAGAGTTATGTATGGGAACTTGGGTCTATCAGTGATCCAAAGGAACTTACGGATCAATTTTTGGATGAGAAGAACTCCGTTTATGGAAGAAATGGAAAACCTAGTTATTTAATACTAGCTTTCTAGCTAGGGTATGAAATTAAACAGACAAATCACTGCAGATTGATTTCTGTACTGATATGAAATATAACAGAGATATTTAACACTCCATTGAACATATATAATCCACTCAATCACTCTCACAACCTCTTACAATATTTATTGCACTGAAATTCATCAAATTCCCCCCAATATGCTAAGAAAGAAAGTTTTTAATGTGAAATAAGGAAGGTAATATTCAATGATTGAGTTATTTCGACTTGTGGAAATAAAATAACAAAGTTATAATATTTTCCTACATCATTATTCATATGATGGACTGACCAATACAAAGGAGGCTCCAAAATGATGGGCAGGAGGCCCGAATCCTCACTCGAAGAGGGTTGTGAGCATAGGTGAAGCATAGGTGAAGCATGGGGTTTCATTGGATCTCGACTTGTAGGTGATGGAGGCTGCAATTTACTTCTGTAATAAGCTTCATTGGCTGACCTTAGTGCTCCATAGACCTGCAATATATAGAAAGGGAAATGGAAGAGAAGGGAGGAGGGGTTTGGGGATCATCACCCAATGGTCTGAGGCACAACACTCAGAGAGTATGCTCACATAGCATAACTACAATTTCAAAACATCAAAACTGAATAGTGGAGATGGAATACTTCTTTTATAGAATTAATGTTGACCTAATGATCAAGTTACTTGGCTTGGTGACCTGTGAGAATAGGTCACCCATGAGTGGACATACTTTCCTTTCTTTTCTTTTCTTTGCATTTCCTTATTTTTCCTCTTTTTTTTACTTTTCTTCTTTTTTGAACTTTCATGTTTTTCCTGTTTTATCCTGGTTTTGAATTTATGCTGCTTTTCCTGAAATATTCATCTTTTCTCATTTTTGGCAACATTTTTGGACTCTAGTGCTTGCTTGACTTGGCAAGTTTATTTCCACATCATTTAATTGCATAATTAATAAAAGGATGGAATTAAATTAGATACATGCCTCAAAATAATTATTAGCAATATTTTTTCTAGGAAGAATAATTAATATCAATTTGAGCCCCTAGGAATTTCATCGTGGTCAACACTTTTAATGTCCCAAAATATGGGGACGTGACATTTTTGGAAAATACTTTTGCTTTTCTTATTCGTTCCAAGGGGTTAGCAGTTCTAGGAAATTGATACTTGTTCTTCATAGTGACTTTTTTCAGCTGTTTATAATCAATACACAACCAGAGTGTATCATCTTTCTTCTTCCAAGAAAACACACTCAGTCTGAGGTACTTATTTTTCTGCAATTCCTGTAGCTGCATTTTTAGCTCCAGCATTTCTAGTATGCTCACCCTACAAGGCCTCTGAGATACTGGTGCTACTCCTGATGCAAGCTCAAGGATAAAATTAGTGTCACTCTTCACTGGAATTTCATCAGGAATAACAATCCTGACTTCCTGTAACATATGAAACCCCTCTAATCTAGGAGTGCCATTCTCTGCTATCTCCAAAACATAAGCTGCATACCCTCTGCAACCTTTTCCATAGAACTTCTTCAACTGCATTGAGGTCACTTCTGAAAAGCCTTTCACAACCCTTAGGTTTCCTTTATCATCCAAGCACTCAAAATTCTTGTTGTAACAATCAATTTTTGCTCTATGTGTTTCCAACCAATCCATTCCAATGAGGACATCATATGATCCAAGTGGCAGAACATTCAGATCTTCCAAGGTGACTAACCCATCCATGACTAATGGACATTTAGTTACCACCTCACTGACCTTCTTCTTGATTCCATTGGCTAGTTGGATTAACCATGATCTTCTATGCTTTGACTTCTTCAAGGTGCATATCTCAACAAGTCCAGGGGTGATATAGCTGTGAGTCGATCCAGGGTCAATCAAAACAGAAACAGTGTGTTCAATGATCTCACCTTCAACTTCCACCACAATTGAGTTATGACCTACCTGGTGGTATTCTAACACTGCACAAATTTTAGTAATGATCCCTACTTCTTGACCCACGGTTTCAGCTTCTTGGGTGCTATGGACTTGACCGTCATTCCTATTCTCAAGTGAAAAATTCTTGTGCAAATGGGGTCCTTCACATCCCCAACATTTGAGTGGTTCCTTTATATTTTCCCTCATCACTCTAGTCGGCTCAATCACAGCTTGTGATTGCTTCCTTTGCTGCTTCAAGAGGTGAGAAGGTTTAAAGCCTTTCTTCCTTGGGTCAAGCTTCTCATTTTTCTCGTGGTAATTTATCCTATTCCCTTCTGTCTCTGTTAAGTGATGCCCGGAGTTTATCTGCCTTTGGAGATCTGCCACATTCTGCAGCATGGCTGTAATCAACTAGTTTTGTTCTCCCATATCTTTGACCAACCTTTAATTTTCTTCCTTGCAATCTTGTAACTCTATCCTCAAGATTCTTATGGTAACTGCAGCATCTGTCCCAACTCTCTTGTTCCCCCTTCCCAACAGTCTTAACTCCATGACGTTGGGTATTATAAGCTGAACTTACATACCTTTCTTCATGTGGACAAATCTAGTGCAAATGGGGTCCTCTACATCTCCAGCATTTGAGCAGCATTCTTCCCTCTTGTGGATCCCTTGGCTTTTTCCCCATAACGTCTTTTCCGTGCTCACGGGGATCCCATGCGTAATTCACGCTGTTACTTTCTGGTCATTGATCTTCTTTGACCTCCCTGGGTCGGACCAAGATCAATTCTTCAATCTACCTTGTGGTCCTGCAAAATTTGTTAACAGCATTTTTTGTTAGTCAATCTTAGAAATTTAAATAATTACTTACCAGATGCTTCTTGTAGTCATGAATGGTCAATGAGTCTTTCATCGTGTTGGCTAAGTTTAGCAATTCTGCTAATTAGCACTCTTCTTGTTGTAGTTATTTTCTGCAATAGTGACTATATTTCCTCTGTCACTACTCTCCATGGCCCATTGAGGCCCAAAGTTGCAACATGAGCTCTGATACCACGCTGTCATGTCCCCTCCCGCCCTGGAGGAGAGAACGCGACCAAACTCTTCTACCTGAGTTACCTATCTCTGATTCTGCATTCGTATGATGATTCCTGATTCTTTTTTTTTCTTTAAATATCTACACAAGCAAGAATTTATTCTGCTAACATTCTAATCCATACATTGTATAACTCTTTATATTTCCCTAATCACAGAGAGATCAAACAGTGGAGAATCATTCCGCAGAGAATCAACGGTGTGGAGAGCTTCACTTGCGGAATCGGAAACATATAAAATGTCACTCTCGCACCCCGCATCCTGCATGTCACATCCCACATGCGAAATGGCCGTTGCGGAGATCAAAGTTGTGGAAATCAAAATTTACCATAAGTCATTTCTGCATCCCGCATCCCGCAAATTGCAGAAGGAAAATTGCGAAAAGCAGATTTCGTCAAATGTCATTTCCGCATCCTGCATCCTGCAAGTTGCGGAAAGGGAATTGTGGAAGGGAAAATGCGGGGTCCAAACTTCTGCAAAGCGCATTTCCGCATCCCGCATCCCGCATCCTGCAAGTTGCGGAAAGGGAATTGCGGAAGAGAAAAATCTACAGAAATTCGATCTGTTCATGAAAATTTCTAAGTCTAACACTGATTTTGAGCATTCAGGATATCACGAATCCGGTTGATCTAGCTCCATAACAACTTATAAAATTCATTGAAATAAAATTACATACACATATACATCATTCATGAAATATACATCTGCATCAAATACATTCCATTCAAGCATTCTTCATATTCATATTCATGTATAAACAAGTACAATTGCAAGGATTGAAACACAAGAAATACTTATCTTGTTAGAATAATCAACCCATAGTTACCCATATTTGACATTAATTAAATCATTTTTGTCTTATTCCTAGATTCCTATATTCTCTCTCTATGCTAGTTGACTTCTACATGTTCCTAGAAGTCAATACTTGCTAAATTGGGTCATGGAGCGCTTTGGAATCATCCTAGAAACATATTTAGCATGTGTGTTTTATTCCTGGTTCCTTAAAGTGCATATCTGTTTTTTCTAAAAGCTACCTTGCTTTACAGCAATTTTAAGGCATAAAAGAAAAGCTAGTCTAAGGAAACTTGCCTTGTTTTTTGACCACATCATCCTCCTTCCTTTTCTCCATACAAAAGCATGAATGAGTTGTCTTTCCACCACTTATTATCTTTCCCACTTTCTTTAGCTAATTCGTGAGTATCTTCATGGATTTGGAAAGTCCTTTTTGCACCTATGGGGGATTTGACTTGTTTTAGTAAGCCAGCTTTTCGACCAATTCGAATAGCAACCTAGTGCTTTCGAATCTCTCATGTAATTATATATTTGAGCAGCCTATTACTTCATATGGTTGGATTATGTACACTTATTCAATATAGGATTAAGTTATGCTCCAATTTCAGTCTCCTTTTGTGTGAATTTTGCATGTTTGATTAGCAATTTTGTGAGTGTAATTGATCTATCTCTTGGGTTCAATTTCCACATGGTATCAGAGCCTTTGTATATCGATTTCTCTCCTTCCAAATTGTTATTGCAGGTTCGACATCACTGACTGTGAGCGCATTTTGCTGACTGAAGGGCACATGAGCCGAGATATGGACCAATCTCAAAGGATCATCTTGACTCCATTCAATTTCTTTGAATGGAAATATGAGATAGAGATATCGTTGAGAGCGAAAGGTCTCTACAACGTTACCATGGCTACTAGGGCAGATCCCAATGCAGCTGCAGAGAAAATCAAATGGCACAACAAGAGGGATGAGGCCTATGGTCTTTTGTGTATGAGTATTTCAAGAAACCTCCTCTTTCATCTTGATTCATCAACATCTCCTAATGAGGTGGGGGAGAAGCTTGAAGAGATTTTTGGAAAGACAAATAAGATGAGAGGACATCAAATCAAGAATGAATTGATCTCCTTGAGTCCTAGTAGCTTCGAATCATTGCAACTCTATTTTACCAAGTTTAAGGCCCTTGTTTTGCAGTTAAAACAATGTGGGATTGAAAAGAAGGAGGAGCAACTAGTTTTGACCATTCTCTCAAAGCTTGTTCATGACTATTCAATGTTTGTTTCATCTTTCTATGCCACTAAATTGATAGCTCAAACCTGGAAGATGCATAATCTTGTTGAGTTCATGGAATCCCTCATTCATGAGCAAGATAAATTGGTGATGATGGGAACCATCAAACCTTCCAAAGACCAAGCTTTGGCTGCTGTAGATTCGAAGGTGGATTCAAAAAGCAATAAAAAAGCTAAAAATCCACCTGAGCAAAAGAGAGAGAAGGCAAAGTCTCAAAAGGAGTCCTCGGGCTCTAAGAAGAACCCCCAGAAGAAGAAGAACAAAGGAGAAATGAGCAAGTGCGCATACTGTAGTAAGGGCTATCATCCTGAGAGCTCTTGTATGAAAAAAGAAAATTGACATGTTGACCCAACTCCTGGAGAAGAACAACATCTCCCTTCCTGATTGCTCAAAGAAGAGGGAAGGAGGATCAAATTCAGAAGACAAGGAGAAAATACATGCCTTGGTTGCTGGCACCTCAAGCTCACCTAGTTTCATCATTGATTTTGGAGCTTCCAGACATATGGTTTTGACAAGGGAGATCTTTTCCTCTCTTGACATGTCAAAAGGTCCACCAATAGTTTTGGGAGATAACTCTCTGACTGACAGTATGGGAAAGGGTAGGATTGATCTTGACCATGGTAATTTCAACAATGTGTTGTATGTTCCAGGTCTTGCCTCTAATCTCTTGTCAGTGTATTAGATGACTCACACTGGGTCTCCAAAGAAAGTCATCTTCTCCCTCAATGAAGTTGAAATCGCTGAGATTTCGAATGGTAAAGTCGTAGCAAAAGGTGTTATTGATCACACTTTGAAGGTATACAAGTTTTCTTGTTTTCTACCCTATTCAAACCCCTCTGCTCTTCTTACTCATGCTAATGAAGCAAGCAAGCTTTGGCATGAAAGATTTGGCCATCTTAACTACAAGTATCTTTCTGATTCGAGTGAAAAAGACATGGCCATAGGGTTACCAAATATCTAGTTTTATAAGGGAGTCTGTCAAAGTTGTATCCTAGGAAAATACCCAAAGCACGAGTATGAGAGAGCTAGTCATGAGAGAACCTATGCACCTCTTGATTTGATCCGCAGTGACATTTCTAGTCCATTTCCTCATATGTCCATGATTCAAGCCAAATATGCACTCACCTTCATAGATAACTTTTCTAGGTATTGTTGGGTTTACTTCCTGAAGCATAAGTCTGAAGTTTTTGACCTCTTCAAAGTCTTTAGAGCCTTGGTTGAAAACCAATCTGGGAGGAAACTCAAGATCCCCAGATTTGAAAATGGTGGTGAGTATGTCAAGTATAAGTTCATCCAGTATTACAAATATGCAGGTATCCAGATGCAGCATTATATTCCTTACACACCACAGCAAAGTGGTGTTGCTGAGAGAAAGAACAGATCATTGAAGGAGATGGCAACTTGCATGATGGAGGCTAAAACTTTGCCACCAAATTTTTGGGCCGAGGCTATAAATAGTGCATCCTATATCCAGAATAGCGTGCCACATAAGTAGCTTGATGGTATGACTCCTTTCAAATCTTGGAGTGGGCACAAGCCAGATGTGACCCATTTTAAGATTTTTGGCTCAAAGGCTTGGGCTAGAATTCCAACTGAAAAGAGGAAGGCTTTGAAACCCCAAAGACAAGAGTTCCTATTTGTTGGGTATTCTGAAGATTCAAAAAGGTATAAGCTAATCAACTTGAGCACTAACAAAGCTTTCATTGAAACAAGTGTTCAGTTCGAAGAAGAGCCTTTAGCAGCAGTTGAAGTTGGAGAGTCATTTTCACCACCACAGCCATTGATTGTAAGTGAAGAAACTAATGAGTTTGTTGATTCTGATATGTCTTATAATGATGAAATAATTGCATATCCTAACATCCCTACAATACCAAAGTGGGTAGCAAGGACCATTCATGCAGCTGGGGAACTAGATGGAAATCCTAATGACACTAGGAGGACTAGATCTCAATTTGAGAGTGCCCTTTGTGTGAAAGATCCACTCTTTGTTGATAAGTGTTATTTGATGATAGATTCTGATCCACAGACATATGAAGATGCAGCACATGATCCAATATGGAAAACATCCATGAAAAAAGAATTCATCTTTCTCCAGAAGAACAACACATGGGAACTGGTTGATCCCCCCCCAGGGAGAAATCTAGTGAAGTGTAAGTGGGTCTTTAAAACTAAGTTTGTTGCTGATGGTTCACCTTTTAAATATAAGGAAAGATTGGTAGCCAAGGGCTACTCTTAGGTACATGGTATTGATTACAATGAGACCTTTGCACCAATGGCAAAGATGGACTCCATAAGGCTTACTCTAGCCATTGCAGCTTCGAAGCAATGGGAGGTACATCACATGGATGTAAAGTGTGCATTTCTGAATGGAGATCTGAATGAAGAGATTTATATGCACCAACCAGAAGGTTTTGTATCTAATCCATCTTTAGTGTGTAGGTTAGAGAAATCATTGTATGGGCTCAAGCAAGCCCCCAGGGCTTGGTATGCCAAGATTGATGGCTTTCTACGGTCACTGAGTTTAGTTTGATGCAAGTCTGATCCTAATGTCTATTTGAAGTTGATTCATGGTTCTTTAATGACTATTATTCTCTATGTGGATGACCTACTGATTACAGGAATTTCAAAGAAAAAGATTGCCTCCTTAAAAGATGCAATGAACCATGTCTTTTCTATGATAGATTTGGGATTGTTGAGCCAATTCTTGGGTCTCGAAATTGCTCAATCCCAACATGGATTCAAGGTTCACCAGTCAAAGTATGCTTCAGATTTTCTTAGCAAGTTCAACATGAAATATTGCAAGCCAAGCAAGACTCCATTCCTCTCAGAAGTTAAGCTTGAAGAAGCAGGTTTTTCTCCTATGGTAAATAATACACTGTAGAGGCAGTTGATTGGGTGTTTGCTTTATCTTACACATACTCGACCTGACTTATCTTATGAAGTTAGTGTGGCTTCAAGATACATGGATCAAACTCATGAGATCCATTAGAGAGCAGCCAAGAGGATCCTCAACTTTGTTCAGGGAACAAAGACTCATGGGATTTTCTACAAAGTAAAATATGACTTAGAGCTAATTGGATTTACTGACAGTGATTGGGTAGGTGACAACACAGATCGAAAGTCTACCTTACGGTATGTGTTCATATTGCTCTACTCTACTACGCATCTTCAGAACAAGTAGCAGATATCTTCACCAAAGTATTATGTGAGAAGACCTTCAGTAATCTCAAATCACTACTGGGGATTGCTGATCATGTGGTAAATAATGATTGATAACAAGATTTCCAAAATTTTGTTTCATGTCCATGTTTAAGGGAGGATTTTCCCGCTGGGTTTTTGCCTCTTTCCTTAGTTGTATGGGCATGCAGTATGTAAAAGGGTGACTAAGCCTTGTTGCTAGGCCCTATAATTTTCTGATATTTACTCATAAATTCAGGCTTAAGAGGGGGTGTTAGAATAATCAACCCATAGTTACCCATATTTGGCGTTAATTAAATCATTTTTGTCTTATTCCTAGATTCCTATATTCCCTCTCTATGCTAGTTGACTTATACATGTTCCTATAAGTCAATACTTACTAAACTGGGTCATGGAGCACTTTGGAATCATCCTGGAAACATATTTAGCATGTCTGCTTTATTCATGGTTCTTTAAAGTGCATATCTGCTTTTTCTGAAAGCTTCCTTGCTTTACAACAACTTTAAGGCATAAAGGAAACGTTAGTCTAGGGGAACTTTCCTTGTTTTTTTACCACATCATACTCCTTCCTTTTCTTCATACAAAAGCATGAATAAGTTGTATTTCCACCACTTATTAGCTTTCCCACTTGCTTTAGCTAATTCGTGAGGATCTTCATGGACTTGGAAAGTCCTTTTTGCACCTATGGGGGATTTGACTTCTTTTAGTAAGCTTGTTTTTTGACCAATTCGAATAGAAACCTAGTGCTTTTGAATCTCTCGTAATTATATATTTGGGCAGCCTATTACTTCATATGGTTGGATTATGTACACTTATTCAATACAGGATTAAGTTATGCTCCAATTTCATTCTCCTTTTGTGTGAATTTTGCATGTTTGATTAGCAATTTTGTGAGTGTAATTGATCTATCTCTTGGGTTCAATTTCCACATATATTTATCATAAGCTTGTCTCACACCCAGCTATGTCACTACAATGTTCCACCCAACCATAGGCCAGTGTTCCCATCAATCTCTCAGCAACACTACCACCCCCGAGCTGGGCATGATTTCCCCAAGGAATAAGGAACACTAGCAGACTCTCTCACAACCAAAGATAAAATAAAACTCATACAAGCTAACACATTTGGGTTTATCAGGCTTACACAAGCAGTGGTTCACGCATAGTCAAAATTCACATAAGACAGTTGGGCCAACTACCAATTGGGTTTATCAGGCTAGAAAGGAGGTGGAAAGACTAACTGCTAGGCTAGTGAGCTCAATCCTAGAGATATGGACACTTGCACCAAATCTAGCCTGGATTCTAAAGCATTTGCACAGCCAACACCAGGAATCATTCCCTTCTCTGCTCCAAAGTCCCTCGAGCTATTCCTTCCCTCTCAAGTGCTATCCCGGATGTGTAAAGAATAAAACCAGCCCCCCCCCCAGATCTGTCTGTGAGGTTCCTTTTTACACTAGGTTCATCAGGTAGGTCCAGACTCCATTTCCATTTCCCCAAGCCAGTTCAAATACCACACAAGGATGTACCTACATTGATTACAGTTCTGGGATTAAGGAAACGTTACAGACGTCAACAAGGGTGTACACACAGCGATCACAGTTCTAGGTTCAAGAAAACATTACAGAGGCCAAGGAATGCACGCACACAACAATTACAAAATCTAAGCATTGCATGAGCTAGATCGACTGATACAATCCCTGAATCCAAATCTTCTTGTTGGTTTATCAGTAAAACACGGTCTCTAGGTATGCGCATTCAAATCGCGAAGGAGGAAACAAAACTGGTGTGAAGGATGAAACTTCAAGAGATTTTCTGCATGAGTCTGTGTGCATGAATGAATCCATGATCCCTCAACAAAACGTCCTATCATTTTTCCAAAACGTGAGAGAAGGTGAAACATGAACGCATGAGGGAATGGCATGTGGTTTTGGGTGTTTTTCTTTCCCATGCAATAAAAAACACGATTTTCAGAAATGGTGCTCTTCCCATTTTGAATTTCTACCAAAACTCTTCTCATTCCCACCAAACAGCTCAAGGTTAAACATCCCCGCCTTGTCCTTAAGAAAATCATGCCCCCATCTCTTTAATGTTTGCAGCGCATAGCTGGTTGTAGGTTTTTAATTAATTTTTATTTTACATTATGTCTCAAGCATACTGTTCTTGGCTAGCACATAAACCATCGGTGTTGATTCTAACCGTCGAACACAAACACAAAATCAATGGCAGGGCCTTGGCCTTGAGCTCCTTGCCATGATTTAATACAATATTCACATCATTTGAAATTTAATATCACGGGGTCAAAGACCAGGGTGTTACACAAGTTAGAGTATCAAACAAGACTATTAATAAGATGAAGAAAATAGTCAAAGAAACTGAGCAGAAATCCAAAACCTGAGAGGAGGACAGGCACCGGCTCGACACTGTTGTAACACTAGCTTGTAGCAATTTTGCAGAAGAAGGCATAACAAATGAGATTATTACAGAAGATAAGGTCTTTTGACTTGGAGAAATCGGAGAGGACCTCCACAAAAAGGTCATGAATTTAGAAGCATGACTAACACCCAGTACACCCCCAGAGGTGCTGGAAGAAAGAAGGAAAAAATTAACATAGGTCGCGAAGAAGATCGAACAGACAGAGGCACTATGTGCCAAGGAATTCTACAAGTTTCTCAAATGTGGGAAGCGTCGATCGATGATCAAGAGTTACAGAAATTCACAGAGTAGTTGCGCACTACTAATACAGAGGTGACCCATATGAAGAATGAGATGAAGAAACTACCCTTAGCGGAGAAAATGGCTAAGGCTGTTGAGATGAAGAAAGCACAACAACAAGTAGCAGCGTCACGAACTCAACAACAATAGAGGACTAACAGGGTTTCAAAATTAGAGGCTAAGGCAAAAAGAGTTACAAGAATTATTCAACCTGTACACTAGAAGGTGTGATAAGCAGTAGGGTTAGCATGACTTACAATGTCGAAACACATCCTTGTGGATAATTTGAAGAATAAGGAAGCGGAAGTACAGGAGGATACCATGCAGTTAGTGAAAATATTCCAGGATTTTCAAAGTAAGGTCGTCACAACAAAATTTTCAGACTAGTGTGGCTCGGGACAAGCCACAGGTGAGTGTTTGGGGCATTTTGTCCCTAGGAAAAGGTAGGCAAAATTCCACCAAAATTGTGCTCGGGAATACGAAGAGTCTAGTCCCACGCCTAAGGGAGTTGCGACAGAGGAAGAGCTACGAAAGAAGAAGTAGTTGTAGAGGAAGTTGCGACAGAAGCATCTGTGAGGGAAGAGTTTGTGACAAAAGGGAATATGCGACGAGAAAAGTCATGACGAAAGAAACCACGATAGAAGAAGACATGCAGTGGATGAAAAGGACAACCTAAGAAATCATGGGTAAGAAGTCAATTAGGATAACGCATGATTTGGGGAATAAAGAATATTTGTATTTTGGTCTGATAGTGCCTACTAACTGTCATAAATAAATGTACAAGAATAGGAATGACATCTTGTCGGATAATAGAATAGCGTCGGTTGATTACCACATGTAAGCGTCTATAAAATGGAGAACCCATGTTGTGTTTTGGTTGCGTTCACCTAGGTATTTGTTTTCTCGTGTCTATGAAGAGTTATAGAGAAGAGAGTCGATACAGGTTATGTGTGGATCAAAAATAGAGTGGAAGAGAGGAAAATTTCAGAGACCTAATACTAGAGAGAATGAGAGGAGAGAAGCATGTATAGATTATAGAGAAAATATAGAACAGAGTCTGTAAGTTGAGTGCGCTGATGAAGGTTCTATATATTTCTCATGCCAGATGAAGAGCGTCTTTTTGGTTTCCCTTGATGGATTTCCACGTTAAATGTTGTCTCAATGTGTATTTGATGGATATGTATAGGTTGAATGAATGTATGTCGTGAATAAGTAGGCCTGAAAACATTGACAAACATTTATTTATGAATGAGTTCTTAGATGCATGTGTTGCAATGTTGATAGATAAAATATGTGATAATATTTGTATTATTGTTGTAATATCTGTCGACGAATAAGTATAGTAATATATTGAATGAACAGAATAAGAATAGGAAACACACCCCTGGCTTCAGTCGAGAAAGCTAGTAAGGTTCCAAGGAAGAGGAAATTACCACACAACTGACGAAACCTAGTTCTGGAGGTTAGCCATAAGATATATCTCGGGTGAGACTGCATCTGCATCATAGGTGCTACCGACTAAGTCTTGCTTCGTTGGGTCAATATCTTGGGCTTTGTTGACGAACAACCAAGGGTTTGAACCTGAGTCAAAGGAGGAAACGTGAACACTGGAAAAAAAATGTACTTATATTTATTGATGATATCCTAATATATTCTAAAGACGAGAAGGAACATGAGGAACATTTACGATTAGTTTTGCAAACTTTACGTGAGCGTCAACTTTATGCAAAACTTAGAAAGTGTGACTTTTTCAAAAAAGAAATGAAATATTTAGGACATTTAATCTTAGAGGAGGGTCTAGAAGTTGACCCAACCAAAATTAATTCCATCATAGAGTGGCCTATACCAAGAGACGTACATGACATTGGGTCATTTATGGGATTAACGAGGTACTATCTCAAGTTTATAGAGAATTTTTCCAAATAGATAATCCTATAACCAGCTTACCAAAAAAAGGTGTTAAGTTTGTGTGGACCCAATAGTGACAAGACAGTTTTGACAAACTAAAGCAATTGTTGACTATGACGACTATACTGAAAATTGTTGATCCTTACATGGATTTCGTAGTATGCACATATGTAAGTAAAGATGGATTAAGAGGTGCTTTAACCCAAAACAGACATGTAATCTGTTAAAATTATAGGATGTTGAAGGATCATGAGAAAAACTATTACTCTCATGATATGGAATTGAAAGCTATCATACATGCTCTTAAAAAATTGGCATCATTATTTAATGGGAAAGAAATTTTCGCTGTTGACTAATCATTTTTTGTTAAAATATTTATTTGATCAAAAGTCATTAAATGCTCTCCAAGCTAAATGGATTGCATTTTTAAGTGAGTATGACATTGAAACTAAGCATATTAAAGGGAAAGAAAACACAGTAGCAGATGCCCTTAGACAAATGAGATTCTAATGAGATTCTTTGTCGTTGTGTCTTAGAACATGAGCGACCAATGATACTCAATGAATCACATGCTAGTGTTGCAAGACGAGATTATGTTGGAAAAGCTACAATGCAAAAGATATTGCAAGCATGATTGCGGTGTCCCATCATGTATACGGATGCTGAACAATACTGTCGTAGTTGTGATGTTTGTCAAAGAATCGAAAAATCGTCGCGGCGAGATGAAATGCAACTAGTACCTCAAGTAACTTTGCAGTAATTTGACGAATGGGATGTTGATTTTGTGGGACCTATTGATCCAACACGGAAGAGAACAAGTGCAAGCTATATTATTACAGTGACCGATTACTTGACCGTATGGGTTGAAGTCCCACCAGTGAAGAATTGTATAGCTGCCAAGTTCCTATTTGACAATGTTGTGACTCGATTCGGATGCCCGAAGATTTTGATAAGTTATAAAGGTACACATTTTTTCAATCAGTTAATTAAAGAATTAACTGAATAATTCCAAATCTAGCATAAAAAACAACACCATATCACCCTAAAGTGAATGGTGTTGTGGAAGCATTTAACAAAATCCTGAAGAATGCGTTGACAAAGATTTGAAATGTTCAAAGAGACGACTAGGACCAAAAAATCCTGGTAGTCTTGTGGGCATACCGCACAACTTGTAAAAAGTTGACAAGATGAACTACATTTCACCTTGTGTATGGACAAGAGTCTGATGCCAATGGAATATATTGTGCCCATCTTAAGGATTGTTGTGATTACAGAGATGACATATGGTAGTTTTGTTGATGAAAGACTATAGTAGCTGATACAATTGGAAGAGGAATGTTTTGTTGCAGGTTATCATCAAAACATTGAGAAGGAACGACAGAATGTATGGCACGATCACGACATCAAGAATAAGCGATTTCAAGTCAAAGGACTTGTTCTTATGTATGATAACAAATTTCTAAAGCATCCAGGAAAGCTAAAAATACACTGGCTAAAACGGCATATTGTAATTCATATCACTGATGGAGGCGCAATGCAACTACTCAATTTTGATGGAACACATTCCAAAATATTGGTGATCAGATGTCTCCTAAAGCCCTACCAAGATAGTCATGACTTGGTCGACTAGAAAGTACAAAATAATAAAAAATAGAAAATAAAGAAAAGGACAGGACGATGCATCAATGCAAAAAGATGGAGAACGAGGAGGGGAACCACCACTAGAAACACAAGATCCGCAAAATTCTCCCACCCCTCCCCAGAATGATTCTAGTACAACCCCAATAGATCCAGTAGTGGGAAAAAAGAGGAAGTAGACAAAGAAGCCTGAGACAAGGCATAAGAAAAGGAAGGCTAACAGATCAGCAAGGACTGTCGGCATTACCAGTGAAAATTATACCCTTCTAACAGAAGCTATGGGAGAAATATCAACCCAAATCCTTAAGAATATGGATGAGCAACAAATAGAGCTCACAAGTAGTATTACATACTTACTCTAGATGCTTTTCAAAGCAGTAAAAGAAGTATGGGTAGCGGTCAACTATAGACCACAATCTCCAATGTCGCGAGAATTAGTTGACTCGTTAGAAGAGCGACCGAGTGATATGTTGATACCTATCCTAAAAATAAAGACCCAGCTGGTGGGAGAAGAACTTGACTTGGGAACAACAGAGATAAATACCATGGCCAAGAACTTGGGCCAAGTCACCATAGATTTCTCTCAAATTCTGATGTACGAAGTATATGCCATCCAGAATGTCACAATGGCAGAAATGAAGGTCTGAGAAGGCGCATTGGTTAAGCAAGTTGTCACGTCCTGCCCCGCCCCGGAGGAGAGAACGCAACCCAACTCTTCTACCTGAGTTACCTGTCTCTAATTCTTCATTCGTATGATGATTCTCAATTCTTTTTTTTTCTTTAAATATCTACACAAGCAAGAATTTCCCCTGCTAACATTCGGATCCAAACCATGTATAACTCTTTATCTTTCCCCAATCGCAGAGAGATCGAACGGTGGAGAATCATTTCGCAAATAATCAACGGTGCGGAGAGCTTCACTTGCAGAATCGGAAACATATAAAATTTCACTCTCGCACCCCGCATCCCACATGCGGAAAGACCATTGCGGAGATTTAAGTTGCGGAAATCAAAATTTACCATAATTCATTTCCGCATCCCGCAAATTGCGGAAAGCAGATTTCGTCAAACGTCATTTCCGCATCCCGCATCCCACAAGTTGTAAAAAAGGAATTGCAAAAGAGAAAATGCGGAGTCCAAACTTTTGCAAAGCGCATTTCCGCATCCCGCATCCTGCATCGCGCAAGTTGCGGAAGGAAAAAATCTACATAAATTCGATCTGTTCATGAAAATTTATAAGTCCAAAACTGATTTTGAGCATTCAAGCCATCACAAATCCGGCCGATCTAGCTCCAGCTCCATAATTTCCCTGTATCAACTATCGCCATGATTAACTTGAGACCTGACAAGAAATGTGAGTCAGCATGCATATGATTGTGTTTACCCAAATTGACTAAACTCTATTTTTGGAATACCCCTTTTGATTCGTCGATTTGGGGGGGCTATTGCTATAGTTATTGATGGGCATTCATTTCATGTCAAATGTAATCCTTCCTTTACATGCGAGTCGGTTATGATCTAACGAAGGCTCGCTGCCAGTTTTGTACATCTATCACTCCAAGTAATGACTGAGCCTACAAATTAATGATAATTCTTCCTTAGTCTAACTGCCTAGTTTCTTTTGAATATCCTCAACATACCTTCTCCATTTACCCATTTTCCTGTGATACCTTTCCCTCACCCATCTGCAAAGTTTGATAGAAGGTTACATCGAGATAGTGCGTTTTCGTTTCGCCAAGAGAGGAAACCATGTGGTCTGCAGTCAGAATTGAGCTGGAGTGTCCAAAACTTATGGATGAATATCCTAAGTCTCGTAAGTAGATAGAAGAAGCAAGGTAGATTCCCCTATTTTTTTTATTTTCAAGGTTACAACGAGAAGGTGACTAGGGCGTTCGCGAGCAATATCAGGGGTGAGCAGGCCCAGGTTGCATATGTAAAGTTCAATTTGACATAAGACTTGATTTCCAGAGCCACGGGCTTTTGTCACAGGAGGGAAAGTGTTGTTCTGAAAACTATCTAGTTGATAAGAGCCTATGGTAACCATTATGTAAGGAGAATGTTTCAAATCCGAATTGGAGGAATTGGAGTGGTTGCGAAGTAAGTATCAAAGGTTATTATTTTTCCTACAAAATATGTGACTTACAAAGGACGATTTGGACTGGCATTTGTATATCAAGTTTGGCTCTTGAACCATTTCAAAGGTAAGACATTTAATTTTCCCTTCTTAAAAATGGCCTCCGCGACACAGAAAAGAACCACAAATATATCACAAAATCTTTATCATAATGGATTGGTTCGTATAATTTTTAGTGAGGTGTTGACTCAGCAGCAGCATGAGTGGCGCAGATTTTTGGCAAGAAATCATTTTGTGGAAGTGATTGAGAATTTTCATAGGGCGCCAATGGATGAGGTCATACCTGTAGAACGAAAAGAAAACCTAGCAGTCAATAATGATGCAGAATACAGAAAGAAGAAGCAGCCTAAGAAGACTAATAAGAGTGTAAAAAGGGCTATGTCATCAGGGCAAGAGAAGAATCAAGTAATTAAGAGTAAGTCTTAGGATAAGCAACCTCATAAAAGTGATGGCATCTTGAACAAGGTTGTAAAGGTAAATCAAGCCTAGCCTCGTAAAAACAAGGAACCCTTGAAGAGCAATGAGATCGTGGAAAAGACCCTCTGTGCCAAAAAGGGGGGAATTTAAAAATTTGTGATGAAATCTAGAACACGGAAGGTAAGGAATCTATAGACGGTGAAATAGAAATTACAAAAGAGGTAGAAAAGAAAAACCCTAGGGAAATAGTGCCAGAAACACTCCTTCCTACACGTAGAATGACGAGGAGCCAAGCTGCTAAATTGATACAGACTGAAGATCCAATAGGGTTAGTTCCAGAGGAAATGTCAGGGGTAAAGGTGAGTTGGTGAAGAATCTGTTTCCTGAAGTTCAACACCAGAAAAAGGTATTGCATACTACAGTTAGTGAAGCACATGCATATGCGGCGTGGGCTAGCTATGGAGCAAACCTCCCTCCACCGGATGGAGGAGGAGCAAAGTCAACGTTGACTTTGGACGGAGGGAGGTTTGCTCCATAGCTAGCTTATTCCCATGCATATAATGAGACAGTAGATCGGGCTCTAGAAATTTGTGAACAGGAACGACAGAGGATTGCTAACCATCTCTTGGGAAGTGAGGTTCAAAATGAAGTAGACAGGGAGACAGCATATAATCCATTCGTTGTTTCTCCAATTGAGCAGGATAATCATGGGGAAGATAGTTGTATACCTCCTAAGAATAAATTTAATCAAAATGAGATGGAGCAGACTATTGATGAGCTTATCGTCCTGGAATGATACCTTAAGGGAGAAATTGAATCATTGAAGAAGTCTAATCCTCATTGTCCGGCAGAATTAGGAGAAATGCTGGAAAAATATCGAGGTGCAATCGTTGTCTAAAAAGTGACATGCCTAGGCCAAGAATCTGAAAATACGAAATGAAAGTCTTTGCAGACATATAATAGCATTACAACCAAGGGGTCCCTTAGGAGGATTTTCATCATTCGGGTCTCATCTGGAAACCCTTGCAAATGTGGCCACAGGTAAACAAGAAATCAATTAGTGATGCATAATTTTGGAAACAACAATTTTGAACCCCGAGGTTATTTTGTTGCATGGGGAGATGCAATCTGTCAGATGTGGGGGAGTTGTAGAGTCTCGATTTTAACTCTTTTTGTCACACTCAAGGACCTTATTTGGTAGACTATTTACCTTCCCACTACCTTTGTTTTTAGTGGTTTTTTATCATTAAATGCTATTTGGATATCTATTTAGTGTCAAGCCCTAAAGGTATCATATATGCTCATTATCATTCATTTTCCATCTCTTTTAAACAAATTAAGATGTTATGATTCATGCAGACTAATGAAGTTATGTGTTTCACAGCAGTATGGTTATTTTTGCAGATACACAGCTTGATCTTGCAGCCTCACAATTTGATCATGCAGCAACATAATCGATCTTACAACGCCTACATTTTCTATGATAAAGATCATGATTGAAGATTTCCTTGTTTTTATGGATTGTGTTCATTACATGTCAAGATTTGGAGGTTGATTCAACTGTTTTTTTATGTCTTCCCTCCAAATCATCCATCCAAGCTTAGCATTCTTATGATCGTTGAACTCCAATCCATTTTTTAAAGGTCCACGCAGTTAATTCGAAGCACGTTTATAATTGGTGATCCCATGCCTCTCGACATGGAATCTACCCAATCATAAACCAATTGTGAATTGTAATAGCCAATAACAAAAAACGGCCATGTTGTTGATGATCTGAAAACCATGGTTTAATATTGGACCACGTACTATTGATGTATCTATTGGGGGATATAAAAACAGAGACGGTATGTTGTTTTGGGAGGTTAGCTACTATGCGATTGTGCTATCTTTTATTGTAACTCGGGATTCGACATCTTTATATAATAGAAATCATTCTGATGTGTTGACTGAATCATATTCTAAATCACAGTAGTTAACCAAGTGTCTGTGGTGGAAGAGGGACCCCTTCATTCACAGGCACAATTGTGTGTTGTCAATATTTCAGTTTGTTCTGTGTGGGATTGATTTACTAGTGTGATTTTAATTTATCGGCAGAAATATGTAGTTGTTTATTAGCACGAATAGAGGACTCATTTGTGTGAATTTAATTAGTTTTGGAGTGATTTGAATCTATTAATTGAATTTTGTTTCATCATTTGTCCTATACCATCGATTAGAATGTGCAGAGAATTGGAAGACTAAAAGTGAATGGTTGAATATACAGAGTGTTTAGATCTTGTGGCATGAATGTTATGATGTTGTTTGTGGAGTCAATTTGATCTCTATACCTGGTAAATGTTAAGATTGGTTGAGTTTGTAGCTATTCCAGTAGTTATTGATGCACCTCAGATTTTTATCAAGTTTAGAGCATGGTTTATGATTATTTCTGAATTAGCATCAACAGTTCGAAGGTCTACAGGAAGTCTAGCATTACATTGTAATGGATATGTTGGAAAAGTGTTGTGTTCTGGAAGGATTCTATTAATTAAGTTTGGTTTCATTCCTTTTCAGTAGTGTGTATTGCTTTTGAATGGGCCCTAGTTCTAATTGTTGAAGGTAGAATTTACAGAGTTTCTTGAATAGAATTACTCCTGAGGGTTAGCATCAGCAATCCAAAGTTAAACAAAAGGTCTAGCACTTTGCTTACATGAGCATGCTGGATAGTGTGAATCCTAGAAGTAATTAGGATTGTTGTGTGTGAGATTTTTCTCTAAGATCTCTATGAGATTGGCATCCACGGGAAAGGACTACTAGAGATCCTTTTGATCTACTTCCCAATCATGTGGGATAGTGTCACCTCTCAACAATTTTAGCTTTATTACGATTAGGATAAAGGTTAAGGTTTTGAAGATTACTTAGATATTTACTAGTATAGATCTATTTTAAACCCAGATCTATCAAACATCGAGAGGGATCCAATTTCTTGAGGTGTACATTTTTTACCTTTGGATTCCTCTGGGTGCTTGATACATCTGGATTTAAAATGGATTTATGCCAGTTTAATTCTTTTTTTTTATAATTTTTAAAGTAATATGTAATTTATATTTTTCATTTTTTATTTTTTAATATTTTTTATTTATGTCGGCTATAACATAACGTGACAGGATCTGCCCCATACTGGGCTGAAGAGCACCTTGCTTCTCTCGGTGCAATAAAAACACTTTGATGTATTATTTCTACATAAATTTTGTACAGTGTCTCATCAGCTTACTAGCCTGACTTAACAAGTAAATGATACAAATTATGTTATATAATTTGCTCAACGATGGGTCATGCACCTTAGTCGGGATAACTTCAAAACCTCAATCAAAAGGGAAAAACCAATTGGATTGAAGGGTCCCTCCCTTTAGTCAATGGATCACATAAGTATTGAGAAAAAGTCCACCCTTCCTTGAAACAACCAGATTCTACCCTATGAACTCTACTTTCATGCTAGTTTATCCTTTCTAGCTCTCTCCTTTTATAATCTCTTAATTGGATAGGGTATGTAATCATTCAAATCAAGAACTGTGATATTCCCTCTATAGCCATCACAAGTCAAGTGTTCACAGCAGTCAAGCCCTACACGAAAGTCCTGCATTGAAGATACTTAAGAAAGGGTTCATAGTAACAGTGATAATGTTATCTAACCCTTATAGTGTCTAAATAGTTGAGGGCCCAATGGCCAAATCCAAGCAGTTCATAATTAGTAAGAATCCTTAATAGGGAAAATCTTGAAATGCGGGCCAATGCCACTCCCATCCTTATCCATGAAGGTTCCTAGCTAAGGTTGGGACCTTGATGAAAATAAGTATTACCCTAAACATTACTTGGGGATAAAGCAGGATAGATATAAGGAGGCCCACCCCACACCAAAAAGGCACTTAAAATGCCCCTTACTTCACGAAGTAATTACCGTTTTTTAATCCAACTAAGCTCATTAAGGTCTCGACTCCCATGAAAGGAGCCAAGAAAACAAGTCCGGAAAAAAATGCCTCTAAGTTGGTAAAACTCTTATAACTCAATGTTTACAAGCCCTAAAAGGTAGGTTAACACACCCTCTTATTTGATGAACCAAGATAGTTCGACTCTCGAGGGCATTGAAAGAAGCTCAATAAGCCCCATTAATGATCCATACTATATTATTCCCTTAATTCACATCGCCCTGCACTTCTTCCCCATCCATTCTAGGGGCCTAGTGAGAGGGTAGGCATGCTTTTATTTGTTAGCTCGGTGATACCTTTGACTTGGTAAAGATCCTACAACTAAGTGTTTACAAGCCCTAAGTGGCAAGTTGACCCACCCTACCTTTCATTTCATGAACCAAGCTACAGTGGCTCTAGTTGGGTTGAAAGGAGCTCAGTGAGCTCAATTGTCGTTGGTACTATATTCTTCTCTCAATTCACTTCACCTTGCACTTCTCCGTCCTTTTTTTTCGTGGCGAGGGGGAAACAAAAGGGGAGGTATGCTTCCTATCCATTATGTTGGTGAGATTCCATATTTGATCTAGATCTTATAAGATATCTTATTCTTTCATGTTATGTTCACCCATGGTTAATCTCAAGGGTTTTGAAGAAGCATCCATCTAAGGTTTCCATTAGAAACCTCTACCAAGAAACATTTAGCCCTGCATATCTTCACATACAACATTATATGATATTGTCTTATTTTCCCTTTCTGCCATTTTGTTTTATTGTAAAGTATATCAAGTGGTTTTATATTGAGTTATCCCATAGTGTCAACAAAATTTATGGGACTCTTTTGAACAACATTCTCCTCCACTTTCACTATCTCAATGCCTTCAACATTTTCCTTGCCATCCTATTGACATATGTTTTGAAGGTCACAAACATCACTGTGTTACTTCTCATAAATGTGGCTTTCACATAATTGAAAGTTAGACGAGTTGTCCATTAATTCAAGGCCCACGTGATTTGCTTCAAGCATAGACCAAGAAACTCTGATTTCCAAGATGTCACATTCGTCAATGCCAAAACGTCAAATTAGAGGAAATTTCAACTCAAAATGGGCCTCCTAGGAAAATAATAAAATAATAGTTAAAATAATAAAATAATATTTATTATTTTTGGAGGAAGAAAAGAAAAAAACTATTTTTTTTGTTCGTATTTTCAACATATCTCTCTATGTTTTTACTCAAATTTCGATCGGGAGAGCTAGTTGGATGCAGAATTAAATTCTACATCCGACAAGTATCCACTCGGCATACTTTTGACAGACCCTGCCACCCCAAAAACAAGAAATACCTGAAAAAAAACGTGATGATTATCTTAATCAAGACTTTTTGGTATCAACAAAAGCTCATTGTGAGTTGGCATGCACGACAATGCCAAGTGCATGTCGTCTCTACATCTTCAAAGTTCTAAGACACTCCTATTGGATATATCTTCTCTACATGGGTGGTATTCCTTTTACCCAGACTTACATTGGGTCTAAAAATGCCTCGTATCCAAATGAACTACCTTGCTTCAATTTTTTATTTTACCAAGGGATACAATTATTCACTTTCCTACATAGATCTCTCTTATCTGACTTAAATTCAGTTTGTTTTTCCCGGCGACCTCTAGCAAACACACCTTCATTATCATTTCACCTTTCAATCAACTTTCTCACAATTTCTTCATGCAAACACTGCCCAACGCCCTCTTCCAGTTTCAACATGCCATATGCTCATTCCTAGTTGTAATCACCATGTCCCACAAACAAATTCACTCCTATAGAGTTTTGGGGTAACTCAAGCTGTCCTCCATGCCATATGCTCTTCTATCAGTATAGGCAGAAGGATGGAGTGCGAGATGCACTCTACTAGAAGTCATGGTTCCAACAGTAAAGGAACGCAGGGAGTTCAGACACTTTTTCCAATTGCATGCAAAAGCACATGCATGCTTTTTCTAATGTAGCAGTATGATTTCTGCATAAAAGTTAAATTAGGGTTTTGGAACCCTAATTAAGGTTTGGTGACATAATCTCTCAATGACTTATAAAAAGACATCTAGTGGGCAAAAATAATTAGCTTTTGTGAGCATCAATAGATTAGAGCAACTGAGAGAGTCAATTGACCAAAGAGGGTGAACCATTTGAGATAGTTGGGATGCACTCATCAGGGTAGTGAGAGGACAGATCTTCAGATATTGAGGAGTTCTTTCATTTGAGCATTGAGAGAGAGATTTCATTGAGTTTCTTCAAAATGTTGGAGAGAGCAGCAACAGAAGTGTGAGCATATGGAGCAGAGGACGTGATCAACAACACGTCACATGTGTGGAAGTTGTTGCACACGTGTGGAGGTTGAGAGGGCCAGGAGATGAGGGCTTTCATTAATGACTGAGAAGAGGTCTTCAGAGATTAGTATGAGTCAGACTAAGATTAGATCAGTTGAGACGTGCCTTTGAGGATAAAGGACACAATTGTATAGTTGGGGGACGTTTTCAGTGATTGAGGACGTAGAGCTGAGTAGTGCAAAAGGGCTGAGGAAGCATCCTTCTAAGGATTAGACAGAGAGTACATCATCCAGTGATTGGCAGAGTTTGAGTTGAGAGTTCCAGCGTGAGGGTGTACTGTTGGGGGCGCATTATCCAAGAGCAGCAGCTACAACTGTTGCAAATCTAAAGCTTTGGCCCTTCAAGATCACTAGTTGTTTCTCTAATTCATATTGTACTTCTATATTATATTTGCTCTGGGGTCGAGAAAGAAGAAAACCCCATTGTAGTTGGTTTTCGCCGTTGGGGTTTCCAAGTTAAATCTTTGAGTCATATGTGTGATTACATTATTGTTTATGACTTGTAAGGATTTCATGTGTTGCTCTTCTATATTATATTTGTTATGGGCTCGAGAAAGAAGAAAGCCCCATTGTAGCTAGTTTTCCCCATTGGGGTTTCCAGATTAAATTTCTGAGTCATATATGTGATTGCATTTTTGTTTGAGTTGTAAGGATTTCATGTGTTGCTTATTCTAATTTAGATAGAAGAGTATTTTATCTGAGATTAGTGAAATTTGTGGCCAAGCTGAAGTTCAAACTTCCCAGAGCGAATGGAGACATGTAGGAATTTTACATGGTATCAGAGCCTCGTTAGAGGTCAAAGGAGGGAAATCACACTTAGATTTGTGAGAGCATACCATATTTGTGTGAAGATTCAGAAGAAAGGTCAGATCCGTGATGTCAGTGACCGGATCTATCAGATCTAAAGAGGAGGTTCAGATATGTGACTATATAGGTCGGATCCATTAGATTTGAGTGGTTGGAGTCTAGATCTGGGATAGATCTAGCTGGTATCAACAAGGTAGATACCAAATCTACCTAGATCTAAAGTGCAGTGTTCAAATCTAAGTTGGTGGAGGTCAAATCTATCAAATCTAATAGTTGGTGGAGATATCTGAGACAAATCTTTCAGATATTGGCGTGTAAGGGAAAGATCAGTGATTTCTTTGCTCATTGAGAGAGTTGTGTTCTGATCCAGTTGACCAGAGAAATGGCGAGCAATTTGTGTGTGGAGGATCATCTGGTTGGGGCCTCGAACTTCATTGCATGAAAGGCCAAGGTTTTCTTGTTTCTGAAAGAGAGTGAGTTATGGGACATTGTGGAGAGCACAGACACAAATTTCGTAACTATTCCTACATACGCTACCGCAAAAGCCACATATGAGAAGAAGAACATTAAGGCTCGGAGGATTCTTTCTTGATGCAATCAAGGATCACGTCATTCCACACATTACAAGGAAACTGAATGTATATGAGATGTGGGATGCTCTAACGAAGCTATACCATAGCTCTAATGAAAACAGAAAGATGGTGCTTCATGAGAAACTGAAAAGCATTAAGATGGTTAAGGATGAGGGAATGGCCACTTACCTAACTCGGATAATTCAAGTTAGAAACGAGTTGGCAGCTGTGGGGGAGAAGGTGGAAGATGGAAAGCTAGTTCGACAAGCCTTGAATGGTGTGTCTAAACCATGGGCAGTATTTGTCAAATCCATTGTTATCAGAAAGAACCTCCCCAAGTGGGATCGTCTATGGGACGACTTCACGCGGAAGGAAACCCGAAGATGGTACATTCATGGGCTTTCTTCTGTTGCCCCAGAGAAGGAAGACGTGGCACTTGCAACTAAAGGCAAGGAGAAAGTCAAGAGAAATTAGCAGAAAAAAGACATGAGTAAGGTCAGATGTTTCGTATGCAATGACTACAACCATTATGCAGGCCAAAGTCTTCATAAGAATAAGATTAAGGAGAAGAAGGATGAGCAAGTGGCAGCAGAAGAAGAAATGGATGAGTTCACCAACAAGTTCGAGAGGGAGTTCTCTCTAGCTTCTTTTGTATCAGGCTATGACAGCAGTCAACGTGAGGTGCAGGTTGAGAGGTGGCTAGTTGACTGCAGGCATTGTAGTCACATGACTAAAATGCGAGAGGCATTCATATTTCTTCAGTATACTCCTAAGCAAACTTTCAAATATTGTGAGGGCACAAAGCATGAGATAAGAGTAGGAAGGGTGAGTTTCCTACTAGACTATGGAGAACTATAAGATGTGAGTGGAGTCCTCTACATATCGGGACTAAGAGTGAGCAAATTCTCAGTTTCATTATTGGATAATGCAAGATTCTCTATGGTGTTTCAGAGACAATCGATATTCACTTATCTAGAGGGAGTTGACCCAATGTTGATGGGTCACAGTATGGATGGTGAGTATGTGGTGCAGCAGCTACGTGGTTGTCAGAGTCCTCGTCAGATTCAGAGATGGAGCGAGAAGCCCCCAGTTTGGATGAGCCTCTAGAGAGTCAGTCCACAGGCCAAAGGGATGAGCGAGATGCTTATATTGGTACCAGCCATAGACTGAGTTGGTATGAGATGATAGAGATGGATTTAGCTCAAGAGCGAGTTGAATCATCTCAGGGAAAGGAGGTCAAGTACCGATCAGTTGATCTGCTTGATGGCATTCTCAAAGGTCAGCTGCAACTGAGATTCAGAGGGAGTATGGGTCTAGGGTCAGTGACTTCGTCAAAGAGAGAGCAAGAGGCTCCTTCCTAGACTACTGTGATGGAGGAGAATCAAAGTACTTCAAGTCAGATGGAAACATAGGCAGTTAAAACATATATATGGCAGTTGTTGCAGCAGAGGACTTGTTGGATCCAGATATCGGTTGTAGTCAGACATCCCTCATTAAGAGAGAGTGTTGAGTTTTGGGATAACTCAGGATGTCCTCCATGTGGATTGCCTAGCATGGAGGCTCTTCTATCAGTATAGACAGGAGGGTGGAGTGTGAAATGCACTCTACTAGAAGACATGGTTCCAGCAATGGAGTCATGTAGTGAGTTAAGTCACTTTTGTCAGTTGCATGCAAAAGTGCATGCATGCATTTTTTAATGCAGTAATATGATTTTCTGTACAAAAGTGAAAGTAGGGTTTTGGAACCCTAATTAAGGTTTGGTGACCTAGTTTCTCAGTGACCTATAAAAAGACATTCAATGTGCAAAAATCATTATCTTTTGTGAGCATCGAGAGATCAAAGGAGTTGAGAGAGTCGATTGACCAAGGAGGGCGAACCATCTACGATCGTTGAGACACTTGTTACCACCTAAGTTGTACTTAGTGGTTTTTTATCAAGTGAGCCTAGTGAACCGGACAAAGATGATTTGTCTAACTTCAGAAGACCTTCGGAAGTGCTTCTGACAACTGTTTGTTGTACTATATCACGTGTTCATACCCCATAGGGGAGTTGTAATAAAATGTTCGAGCATGATAGTGTCTGTAAAAGACTCGATCTCTTGGACTTTATTTGTCAATCCAATCAGCGCAGGGTGTTTTTTTCCTTGGTTATTAATGGTTGTTGAACAAACGATTGATAATTTCCGAGTTTTTCACTCAATACCTCCAAAGTTGGGGTGGTCAGCTTGGCATCTAGGGCTATTGAGGTTATTAGAGTCTATGTGTCAATGTATAAACATATTGAACATTATGGTCGAGTCATATGAACATGTCAAAGTCCCCCTAGGTTTCAATTTTTTAAATTTTAAGTTTTTTCTAAGTTTTAATTTTTCCGAAACTTAGGGTATTTTTTTAATAATCTAAATGGAAAAATTGGTTTTGTAATTAAAGTGAGCTCATAAATCAATGTCAGTCATGGGGGTGCTCATTTTCAAACTCAGAGCACCATGTAAACCCATAAACCCACTTTTCCTAAGTTTTGAGTGATTTTCCCATCACTAGGGTCAGAAAACCCTAAAAATCAAATATTGATTATTTTAATTGATAAATTAATTAAATAATTGAGAAAACCCCAAATCCTAAATCAGTGGGATTTGCTCCGATTTGACTGAAATCAGTCTCATCGGTTTGGGATTGACTGGAGCTGACAATTCTTTGATAGAAGAAGGTGATCTGGGCTGAACAAAGAGTGCACCACAACATGCAATCTTGGGAATTGTGCCCTCTCTCTCCTCCACACGTGTGGGCTCATCTGGATGAGTTTTGGTTGATATTTCAGTTAACAAGTTGAGATGTCAGTCCGATCAGCTCTCCAATTGACAGTTGCACTCAATGAGACTCAGATCAAACTCAGTTAGACTCGGATCAAGCTCAGATTGACTCCACATGCAGCTGCACTCTCTCTCTCATTAGTAATTGTGCCCCCCGTGGGCTAAGTTTCCAGTTTTTGTTATAAATAAAGCACGGTTTTCCTCTTCCAAGCTAGTTAGAGCTGGATTGAAAAGTTGTTGTTATTGTATTGTTTACTATTTTGGAATAAAGAAAGCTTTGGAGGCAAGATCTATAGTGTAATGCTTTTCATGTGTGAATGGTGATTGTCAAGTGCTTATGAGGTATAATCTGTATTATTAATCTTTATTTTTTTGCTGATTAATTGTTGGCCTTGAAAAAGAGCTCCCTCCCGTTAGGGTAAGAGATCATTCTAGTTTGATTTATGCTCTTATTGTTTTCAAATCTCTTGGAGTTGCATGTATTTTAAGTTTAATTGCATGCTTTCTAATTGTCTTTTCCAGCGACACCCATGTTTTAACCATCTGTTTGTGCGAGGATTTTTAAGTTGCAGGTGATCTCACTTGTAGAAGAGGTTGAACTAATTTGAATCTTCCTCATCTTCTAGATCTAGTTTTAGGGAAATCGTCTTTTTTGCATGGCATTTTTAAAAGAATCCGTAGTTTGCATGCATTAGATTTCTGTTTTCTGTTTTAAAAAATAAAATCCAGCAATCAGTGTACATCACATTGGCTACCCTAAAGGCAAGCCAAGATCCCAAGAAAAGCTTGTTTTCCTTGGTTTATTTTTTTACTTTTTTAACTAGTTTTAACTTAGTTTTTTTTTGTTTAAAGTAGGCTAACCCAAAGGTACTTTCAAAGTGCTTTTGGGCATATTTCATTATAATAAGTTCATTGTTTTTTAGCAGGTATAACAAAAAGAAGAGAAGCTGTTGTTCGAAAGTGGCTTTTGGGCCATTCGAATCCCCAAGAGGTCTCCCTTTTTTACTGTAATCTTTAATTTTGACATTTTGTAAAGTCTTGGTTTCATTCTATATAAGAACCAAGAGGATTCATATCAGTTTGTTGATATTGTAACTGCTGATAATAAAAATTATTTCCAAATAGGCTCTTTCGGGCCCATTCCCCATCCCCCTTGGGGGGATTCGTGTCTTTTTTTTTCCGTTTTTTGCATTTTCTTATTTTTTTCGCTCTAGATTAGTTTCATTTATACAGAATAATATACTTTGATTACTTTATCATATATTCCATATTACATTATCAAAGTAATTTTAATACTTACCCCACGACTTCCCAATTGACCCGAAAGAGAAAAGAGATACGTGGCAGGACTAATTAGAAAACCTATGGTTCGCTTTTTTTTTGCTACTTGTTATTAATTTCTACAAACAATATTTCTAAAATCAACCCCCTCCTTGATTCCCAGATTGAGGTCCACTTGGACCGAAAGAGATTCCTTGAGGGTTTTTCTTTCTAAAAACACATCCTTCAAAAATTTACTAAAAATTACAAAAACTCCAGTGTGTATCCTCTGCATTTGGTTTCCGGGTTCCTCCGATCAGTCAAGCTACATCAAAAGCAACGTGAGTGACTAGATTAATTAGGTTTCACCTTCCCCAATTAACCACCATCAGGTAAAAATCCAACGCCTCCATCAAACCGTAAACGGTGGCAAAATACCCAAAGGAAGTGGAAACTCCTGAACAGTGACATCGAGGCGTCAATCTCTGTTACACCCTAGTGGGTGTATTATGAACACAGTCTCAGAGACTCTATTCAACCCACACATTCCTTGCAGGTAGCCGTGAAGGTTTATTTTTGGACATACTCCAAGTACCCCTCGGATATATTTGGAGTTCCCCCCTCATCTAATTTAATCCACTCATTTTCCATTTTAACTTAAAACATACCAAGAGGCAATTGCAAAACATTCACTCCGAGCACATGCAAGTACATTTGATTATTTTATGACTCCATTTTTAAGGCACTAGTTCTGTGTTTAAATCTTTTGATATATATATATTATGTGTCAGCATTGTGCTTTCTTGTATTCATTTTTAATCTTGTCATCTATAGTTATTTATGGTTAATTTCAAACTCTAAGCAACTTATTCAATTTAACATCATCATACTAAAGTAATTTGTCTTAGTAACTTGATAGGGTCTACCACCCTTGGCTTCGTTAGGAGTTGAGCCTAAACGAAGGAGTCAAGAACAAGGTGATGGCCTTGACTCAAGACTTGCCCCCAAGGACACACCGAGTGGCTTGAATATTTCTGCCACATTCCCCCCCAGGTGTGTGAAAGGCGGCAACAACACTCATCAAGACAATGAGAGGATAGATCTTCACAGACTAAGTTCATTCATCTTAGCAGTGGTAGAGAGATTCATTGAGTTTCTTCATAGACTGGAGAGAGCAACCACTGAAGCATGTGCATTTGGAGCAAAGGACATGAGCAACAACACATCCCACATATGGGAGTTGTTGCACACGTGTGGAGGTTGAGAGGGCCCATAGAGTTGAGGGCTTTCATCAGTGACTAAGGAGAGATCTTCAAGGATTAGTCAAAGTCAAACTGAAAACAGATCAGCTGAGACATGCCTTCGAAGACAGAGGATGTAGTTGTTCAGCTAAGGGACGTTTTCAGTGATTAAAGACGCAGATCATCTTCTAAAGCATAGCTAAGCAATTCAGAAGGGTTGAGAAAGCATCCTTCTAAGGATTAGACAAAGAGTACAGCATCCGATGATTGGTAGAGTTTGAGTTGAGAGTTCCAGCGCGAGGGTGTACTGTTGGGGGTGCATATCCAAGAGCAACCACTGCCACTGTTGCAAATCTAAGACTTTGGCCCTTCAGGTTCACTAGCTGTTTATCTAACTCATATTGTACTTCTATATTATACCAGCTAGTTGTTTCTATATTATATTTTCTCTAGGCTCGAGAAAGAAGGCCCAATGTAGCTGGTTTTCCCCATTGGGGTTTCCAGGTTAAATTTTTGGGTCATGTGTGATTGCATTATTGTTTATGAGTTGTAAGGATTTCATGTGCTACTTCTTCTAATTTAGATAAAAGAGTATTTTATCTGGGATAAGTAAAATCTGTGGCCAAGTTGAAGTTCAGACTTCCTAGAACAAGTAAAGACCTCTGGGAAATTTTACAACTCCGACTACAATTAGGTGGCTTACCAATGTACTGGGAGCATTCAAGTGATTAGTGATGTTATGGAGTGAACTTTTTCTGGGGTCATTTACCAGTAACTATCTAACACGGCTCTAGATTGTCCCAAATTTCTAGCGCGGTCTTTAATTATAAACATTCAGAGTAGAAAAGTCTGAAATGCTCAACGATCAAGGAATGTGAATTATGATCCAACTTCAATTGATCTTCATATCTGAATCCTTTTGGCTTCGTCCATCCAACTCTAACTATAACCCATTGGTCTTTTACAACCAAGACATCCTGCATCTTCAGCTTCCACAAAATGAAGTTTTCATCATTTTAATGTTTTGTATTATCCCCAAATTAAGATGATGCCATATTTGCTGCAACTATAGAAATGCTACCACAGAAACAACACAACAAAGATAATTTTCACCAGTATTCTGATTTGTTAATCTACAACACAACTTAACTGTCCTCAAAAGTCCCACTTCAGCCTTATGCTCTTGTACAAAATGATGGAATCATGCCAAGATTGTTTAACAATGGGCGTTTCTATGAAACAAGATTAACCTGCAAAACAGCATCAGCTCACACTACTACTTATTAAGTTATTAGGGAACACATGCATTGAAGAAACATTGATTGAAGAGCACCAAATTGCTTGGCTCTTCAAACATTGCAAGCAACAATTCGTTAATCTCTTGCTAATTGTCACCAACTCACATTCTACAGCAACACACTACAATTCCAGAATAGTATACCAAGGGTAAGACTTTCTTTACATTAAAGCAAAATCCAAGGGGCTTTGCATTATTACAAAATCCAACCTTCTGCATGCAAAACATTCTTAAATCACGCTTGGTGGATTCAATCATTCCTTCGTAACTTGGTGGTTTGCATGAAAGCTTTCAGCAATACACTACAATTCCAGAATAGTATACCAAGGGTAAGACTTTCTTCACATTAAAGCAAAATCCAAGGGGCTTTGCATTATTACAAAAGCCAACCGTTTGCATGCAAAACATTCTTAAATCACGCTTGGTGGATTCAATCATTCCTTCGTAACTTGGTGGTTTGCATGAAAGCTTTCACAAAACTAAGCACTGTGAGAGGTTGTCACCACTTGCTAACATCATGATGCTCATTTTAAATTGTTAAAAGAAATTATTGTATTCAAATTTCAAAAAACACATACAATCTTTATGGCTTCACTTATTTCAGCAATGCTTGAATCACGAATTTATTTTATTAGTATTGGCACAAACTCAACAATTTCCTGTTGTATATTTGTTGCATCAATTATTATGTATGACGAATGAATGGTAAGGTCGGTCCCAGGAGTCAAAAATATCCCTTTTTCATATCATTATTAAAATATTTATATAAGTTCTTAAAGCCGAGCAAAAGTATTAAGAAGATATGATGAAGAAGACGAGAGCCGATGAAAGTCAAACAAATCCTATGCGAAAAGAGCACCCTTTTATCATAACACAGCACTATTTCTTTGTAATAAATCTACATGTAACTATGATATCATAGTCAAGTTGAAACCTCTCTATGCAACGATAAATGGTAAGACTATTTGCATGAATTCCTCATAGGTCAAACTGGCTGAGCCAACATAACTTTTGTCTTTCTCCTTGAACTTATCAGTAAGTCCCTGCAGTAAGACATTGGACGTAGCATATATCAGAGATTAATTCCTATAATAAAAACACTATCCAATATCAGAAAATTTAAAATTTATTTTCAAATATATTTACTTTGTAGTGGATTGTTTAAATGAAGTATCTAACTATCTCAACAACTACTTGTAATATATTTATAGCCAGTATCCATTATCATTCCCGAGTCCCCACATTTGTTGCTTCGACACAACAAGGCATCCCGCTATATCTAACTGGTACACAGATATAAAATGGTTTTCCTGAACTTTACCTTAACAACAAGGCTGCACCTGCACATTCAAAAGCCATCACGAAATTCTAATTAGAAAAAATATCAAATGGGTGACCTCACTGAACCAAAGGTGGGTCTCATTTAAAGAAATTTGCCGGTTACCACTAATCACTCCATCTGACATATAGTGCCCATGAATAATTCATGAACCTTGGTATATTTTTTATTGTTCACTAAAGAAATATAAGATGCATTTACCAAAAAAATAAGAAAAAAAATTGCAATTGCACTACAAACATATCATCAGCTTTAACCCAGAATAATGGTTCTTTGGTATGTAACTTTATAGCATGGACCTCCATTGTTTTTAAATTTTATATAATGAAGTCAGGATTGAAATGCAAAAAGAACTTACTCTATGAAGTTATCATAATCAATTCCCCTGGATTGACCTGTCTTGTCATATTTTGAAAGCAGAGTTTGTAAAATTGTTGGTGATATCGAATATCCCATACTAAGGAGTGCATCCCGGAGTTCCATTGATTCAATCTTCCCACTACGATCTCTGTCAAACCTTTCAAAGATTGCCTGCATTTATAACACCAAATAAATTAAAATTTATTTGCAGTTCTTAGACAGAACAACCTAGCTGTCCTTCTTCATTTTGAGTTGCAGATGATTACACTAGTTTCAGACAAAAGGAAAACAAATGGTATCATAGCATGGTTGATTACAATTGCAAATAGCTTTGATTGAACTTTCTAACAGAGACTGACAATTATTTGAAATGCAATACACACGCTGTAACAAAAGGTTTTTCATGAAAAGACTAATTACATATCAGGAATATTTAAGGCAAGCAATTAAACTAGACATGAGACCTCTCATTGTCACAAAAGGTGTCCCTTGAATATCAGGTTCTCAATCTCAAGGCCCCGCTGATTAGTGGTTATGCCTACTTCTCAGGAGAAAGGAAAATTGTTTCATGCCAACCATGTGAATCACTTGAAACAAGGATAAAACTTGGCAGATTATGTTGAAAAGGCGAGGAAGGATTTCGCCCACCTGAGCTGTTGAAGCCACAATGAAACCTAAGTCTAAAATTTGTCTGCAGTATTCATGCAAATGCTGCAAACTTGGATTCAGGAAAAACTCAGCAGTGGTCTTTAACTCAAAATTGGAAACAGGAAAATCTCAGCAAGCATAATCTGGGACCTGAAAAACAAGGAAAAATAAGGAAAAAATTTGGTGACCTGAGAAACTTGGAAAAAAATGAAAAGCTAATGAGAAATCGGAGAGTTGTGCAACATTGATTCAGGGAAAAGAGTTTCAATATAACCAACTACAAATGACATCTACCAAATAAATATAAATATATTATAATATAAGTCAGGAGGACTTCAAAGACAATCCAGTCTATAAAATACATTAATAATAAACATCAAGAACTATGATGTAAAGAGTCAAAAACTTTGGGACACTCTTCACATAACAATTGAAGCTAGAGAATTTCAGTCAAAATATTCATCATTTCTTATTTTTATGGTTTGAAATTTGTTTCATGCCAAATTGTACTGCCAGTTTTCTTGTTGCAAAATAGTTGAGAAATATTGTAGCCAAGGCTTTGAATGAACTTTCTAACAGAAGGTTAGCAATTATCTGAAATGGAATGCACGTACTCTGTAGCAACAGGCATTTCATGAGAGGTCCATTTACATTCTGGGAATAGATAAGGCAAGCAATTAAGCTAAACAATGAACCCCCCTCATTATCACAAAAGGCTAGTGAGAAATCAGAGATTTTGCAACACTGATTCATGAACAAGAGTTTTAGTGTAACCAACCACAAATACATCTACCAAAATACAAATAATATAAATCAGGAGTACAGAGATATCCTGGTCTATAAACTACATCAATAATAGAAGTGAAGAAAAGAACTATGATGTAAACAGACTTTGGAATACTCTTTGTGTACCAATTGAAGCTAGAGAGTTTTACCAAAATATTCATCATTCCGTTATTTATTATCATGGTTTCAAATTTGTTTCATGCCTAATTGTACTGTCAGTTTTCTTGTTGCAAAATAGTTGAGAATTACTCTAGCCAATGCTTTGAATGAACTTTCTAACAGGAGGCTAACAATTATTTGAAATGGAATGCACATACTCTTTAGCAACAGGCTTTTCATGAGAGGTCCACTTACATTTAAGGAATATATAAGGAAAGCAATTAAACTAAACAACGAGACCCCCTCATTATCACATAAGGCGACCCTTGAATATCACAGTCCTCAATCTCAAGGGCACCTGCTGATCACTGTTTATGTCTACTTCTAAGAAGAAAGGAAAACCATTTTATGCCAATTCCACATGCACGTGATTTACTTCATACAAGGATGAGGTCTTGGTAGATTGTATTAGAACAGCAAGGAATGATTTTTCCCTCTAGGGTTGTTGAAACCACTTTGAACACTACTAAGTCTAACATGTATCAGCAGTAATGATGCACAAGAGTTTCAATGTTACCAGCTAAATGGCATCTACCAAATAACTAGCATAGATCAATCTTAAACCTTAAAGATATGGGTATAAGATGGATATGCTAGTATTTTAATTTTTTTCCTTTTTTTAATGTCAGACATCAATTTTTTCTCCATTTAAAATTTACTAGTGTTAGATCAACAACCAAAGCGTTGGCATCCTACTAAGTCTAACATGTGTCAGTAGTATTCATGCACAAGAGTTTCAATGTAACGAGCTACAAATGGCATCTACCAAATAACTAGCATAGATCAATCTTAAACCTTAAAGATATGGGTATAAGATGGATATGCTAGTATTTTTTTCCTTCTTTAATGTCAGACATCATTTTTTTCTCCATTTAAAATTTACTAGCGTTTTATCAACAACCAAAGCGTTGACATCCCTTCCACCTCAAGGTTACAAGAGCACCTCAGTTTTTTCAATGTAAATACATAGAATATAAAACATGCAAAGTCAAAGAAAATCTGATCAACAAAATACATTAATATTAGATGTGAAGCACATGAGTTTAGAAATGGTTTGGCGTAAAAAATAGGTGGAGTGACTCCATGCCCATCCAGGTTCAATTCTGATTGAGGTCAGATACTATGGGATAGAGTGGAGGGACACCCTTCCACACTAGAGACTGTTACACGAAGGTGCATATGTCCAACCCTGAGATTGCCATGGGGTCCCCGAGAGGTAGCGTTTGAACAAGTGACTATATAGAGAGAGAGAGAGAGCCATGCCCATCTGTTGATGTAATTGTAACTTCGGATATTCACTTATATTGTACCCCGATGTTTATATCGGGAAAGTCATTAATATAATAAAGTCATGCAAAGTCAATGAGGTTAACCCTCCGTTGTAAGTCGGGGCAATAGTCCCCACTTTTGAGTTGAGGTTAACCCTCCTTGTTGATCGAGGGGCAAAGTCCCCACAGTTGTGGGGCACTAGGGTTATTAAACTCTCCTAGAGATGTCGGCCCTGGTAAGTACTTGTCAAGTCGAAAATTAGTATAAATAGAGAGTAAGCCTCTCTATTTGTCACACACACTCACTCAACTGGGGCGCATGAGTGAGAGAGGAAGTGCTCACACAAGTGCTATCTTTGGGTTTTACTGCTGCCATTGGTGCTCATTCTATCTCTGAGGAAATTGCGGGGCTTTCTCCTTTATGGTTTCCCGAAGGAAAATCTTTGTCTCTTGTCTCTTGTCTCTTGCGATTATTGCTGTGCATGTTATTCTCTCAGATAAGATCCTAAGATAATATTGCTTAAATGATAAAAATCTAACATGCTATCAGAGCTAACCTAAGAAGAAGACATTGTGCAGCTGCAGAAGCTAGGGCTTCTTACTTTTTGGGTCCCTCTCCACAATCCATCAGCAAAACGAGGTTATGCTAACTCTCCATTGAAGGGTGCATCTTTCTGTCGAAGCAGAATTTGAATCAGGTCATTTTCAGTTTTTGTTGCAGGAAATTAGGGCTTTTTACAGAAGAAGAATTTTTGAGTGAGCCCAGCATAGGATTTCTCTCCTCATCAAAATCGAAGTTTAGAGACCAAGGTCGAAGTTTTTGGTTGAGTAAAACTCCGAGAAAGTCAAACCCTAGTTTGAGCCCGAGCCTGAAAAACCCTAAAATGCTAAAACGGGTAGTTTTGGTACATTCGCTATATCTCGAAATTGAAGAAGTCTTAGGGGCCGATATTTTCACAGGCCGAAGATAAAATCCTGATGTACCCTGTGTAAAAATTTCAGCCTCGGATTCGCTATATTTTGGGAGATATGATTCCTCCAAATCAGGGTTCCAGCCTCTTCCAGGATTGATCCCTAAACAGGACACTAGAGAGAATTGTTATATCTCGGGCTACAAAGGTCCAAATGAAATTTCACAAGATGTTCCAGATAGGGCATGGACTATACTTTCTGTGGTAAAAGTTTCAGACCCCTAAGGTGAAACAGTGACACGTGGAAGTCCATACAAGTTCGCTATACTGAACAATCCTGAAAGAAGTCACCTTGGGAAAACTCTCATAAGTCCCAAATGGTGAAACCAAGTCTGCTCAAACCTGTGGTGTTGGAAAGAGGACAAACGAGGCTACCTCAGAAAGAAATTTCAGACACAGAGGAACAGTAAATCGGAGATACTGCAGAAACAATATCAGGCATTCTACAGAAGAATTTGGAAAACAAGGGCTTCCTGTTCCGGGAGCTTCCCTCCACTGTTTTCAAAGAAGGATGAGACTTGTTCTTCCAGTTCAAGAAAGAATCCAAGATGAAGAATAATATGATGATACTTTCAAAGAAAGAAAGAGGCCTCAGCGACACTCTAGTTATGTGACACTGTTCAGCGACATCATGGATGCAGAGCCTTCCAGCTATGAAGAAGTCGCCAAGAAGAAAGGGAAGGAGAATACCAGTTCAAGAAGAATGATGTCTAGGATGCAGTATGGGGACCTGAAGGGAAGTCTGTAATGTTTTCCATATGGATCTACATGATCCAGCATGCAGTAGATGGCAACATCGTGGGATACAAGGCAAGATTCGTAGCACGAGCCTTCTCACGAAAAGAAGGCATAGACTACGAAGAGACATTTGCAGCCACTGGAAGTTAAAACACATGACAGGAAGATTCATGTGTGCAAATTAAAGAAGGCCTTGTACCAGCTCAGAAAACACCCATGGGTGAGGAGCTTGAAGATCACCTAGAGTGATGAAGATCTTAACCTTTGCTACAAGGTTGAAGATGAAAGCCTATAGAGGATGACAAGCTCACAAGATGGGTGCGAGAAGAACGTTTTCAAGATAGAGGATCTTGGTCTCCAGTGACCCCAGATGGATACATAGAATAATAGTAGCAGAGGAAGCTACTTGTCACTCCAGTACAGGATGCATAGAGTACGAAAGGCAGAGGTTGAATGATGCTCCGCTTCACAAGGAGTGACTGCAGAAGATCATGAGGTTCGACATGGTACGACAAGATGGACAGCTCATTGATGGCTCTAGGGTTTACTAAGATTAAAGCAGATTCCAACCTTTGCTTCAACGTTGAAGGTGCAAGACCAATGATGCTCCTGTTATATGTCGATGACTTGTTCCTGACAGGGAAAGTGGAACTCATTAAAGTTGCAAGAAGGAGACTTGTTGCCGAGTTCGAGATGGAGGACTTGGGTATGGTGCATTACTTTCTAGACATGGAGGTGTGGCAGAGTGCGAATGGAATCTCCCCTAGACAAGGGAAGTATGCAGTAGAGATCCTGAAGAGGTTCGGGATGATGGACTGCAAGGCCATGACCACACCTATGGCATCGAACCTGAAGCTATTGAGTGATGCTTCATCAGAGTCGATTGATGTTACAATATATCATTGATGTACCTGATGTATACAAAACCAGATATTTGCTTTGTTGTGAACACATTGATCTAGTTCCCGACAGATCCGAGACATGTTCACCTGATTGCCGCAAAGCATATTCTGAGATACATGAAGAGTACAGTTGACTATGGGCTCAAGTATGAGGCGAATCAGAAGATTAACCTCAAGGGTTATGTTGATTCAGATTGGGCAGGCAGTGGCATTGATAGGAAGAGCACTTACGGGTACTGCTTCAGTATGGGATCAGGTGCGATCTCTTAGTGTAGTAGGAATCAATCCTCCGTGGCACTGAGTACAGATCCGAGACATGTTCACCTGATTTAGATTGGGCAGGCTGTGGCATTGATAGGAAGAGCACTTACGGGTACTGCTTCAGTATGGGATCAGGTGTGATCTCTTAGTGTAACAGGAAGCAATCCTGCGTGGCACTGAGTACAGCCAAAGCAGAGTATGTCGCAGCTTGTTCGGCTAGTTGTGAGGCAGTGTGGCTAAGGAAGCTACTATTTGATTTGTTTGATCTCCAGTTGGATGCTACTTGTATATATTGGGACAACCAGAGTTGTGTGAAGTTGTCGGAGCACCCGTTGTTCCATGACAAGTCGAAGCATATCGAGATCAAATATCACTATATCAAGGATATGGTGCAGAGAGGTGCAGTGAAGCTCCAGTATGTTGCAACGGACAAAGAGATAGCTGATGTGTTGACCAAGCCATTAGCTAGAGTGAAGTTTGAGTACTTCAGGGAGAAGCTTGGTGTTCTCCAGATCGAGGTTCCCTTCAAAGGGAAGTGACGAGTCCGTGAGCCCTTCTGACATGAATGCTGGATGTGTTCCTCTCATGGTCAGATGCAAGTGCAGAGCCCTTCTGACATGAATGTTGGATGTGTTCCTCACATTGTTAGATGTAAGTGCAAAGCCCTTCTGACATGGATGCAGGATGTGTTCCCCACATGGTCAGATGTAAGTGCAGAGCCCTTCTGACATGGATGCGGGATGTGTTCCCCACATGGTCAGATGTAAGTGCAGATCCCTTCTGACGTGGATGCGGGATGTGTTCCCCACATAGTCAGATGTAAGTGCAAAGCCCTTTTGACATGGATGCGGGATGTGTTCCCCACATGGCCAAATGTAAGTGCAAAGCCTTTCTGACATGGTTGCAGGATGTGTTCCTCCCATGGTCAGATGTAAGTGCAGAGCCTTTCTGGCATGGTTGTGGGATGTGTTCCTCCCATGGTCAGATATAAGTGCTGAGCCTTTTCGACATGGTTGCGAGATGTGTTCCTCCCATGGTTGGATATAAGTGTTGAGCCTTTCCTACATGGTTGCGAGATGTGTTCCTCCCATGGTCGGATATAAGGGTTGGGCCATTCTGACATGGTGGAAGGTTGGACCTCCCATGGTCAGATGTGAGTGCTAGGGCTTTCTGACATGGTGCGGGATGTGTTCCTCCTATGGTCTGATGTGAGTGTTGGGCAGGCCTTTCTGACATGGTTGCGGGATGTGTTCCTCCTATGGTCTGATGTAAGTGATGTGCTGAAGAAGATGAAGACCTACATGAAGTCTAGGCCTACAACCAACATGAAAAGGGGCTAGCTCTGTAGAACTTCCTGTGACAAGTAGAATTGAGAGATAGCACCATTTGATCGAGATAGCGGAGCAGTGATAAACTAGCTTTGATGATGATCCAGAGAAGAAGACTTGTGCTGATGAATTGTGTCAAGAGAATACCTTCCTAGTTAAGAGGGAGTTTTGATGTAATTGTAACTTCAGAATGTATTCACTTATATTGTACCCCGATGTTCTTATCGGGAGAGTCATTAATATAGTAAAGTCATGCAAAGTCAATGAGGTTAACCCTCCGTTGTAAGTTGGGGCAATAGTCCCCACAATTGAGTTGAGGTTAACCCTCCTTGTTGATCGGGGGGCAAAGTCCCCACAGTTGTGGGGCACTAGGGTTATTAGACTCTCCTAGAGATGTCGACCCTGGTAAGTAATTGTCAAGTCGGAAATTAGTATAAATAGAGAGTGAGCCTCTCTATTTGTCACACGCACTCACTCAACTGGGGCGCATGAATGAGAGAGGAAGTGCTCACACAAGTGCTATCTTTGGGTTTTACTGTTGCCATTGGTGCTCATTCTATCTCTGAGGAAGTTGCAGGGTTTTCTCCTTTATGGTTTCCCCGAGGAAAATCTGTGTCTCTTGTCTCTTGTGATTATTGTTGTGCATGTTATTCTCTCAGATAAGATCCTAAGATAATATTGCTTAAATGATAAAAATCTAACATGGTATCAGAGCTAACCTGAGAAAAAGACACTGTGCAGCTGCAAAAGCTAGGGCTTCTTACTTATTGGGTCTCTCTCCACAATCCATTAGCAAAAGGAAGCTAGGCTAACTCTCCATTGAAGGGCACATCTTTCTGTCGAAGAAAAATTTGATTCCAGGCATTTCTAGTTTTTGCTACGGGAAATTGTGGTTTTTTACAAAAGAGGAATTTTTGAGTGAGCCCGGCATAGGATTTCTCTCCTCATTAAAATTGAAGTTTAGAGACTAAGGTCAAAGTTTTTGGTTCAGTAAAACTCCAGGAAAGTCAAACCCTAGTTTGACCCCAGGCCTAAAAAACCCTAAAATACTAAAACAGGTAGTTGGGTACATTCACTATATCTCGGGATTGAAGAAGTCTTAGGGGCCGAAATTTTCACAGGCCGAAGACAAAATCCTGATGTACCCTGTGTAAAAATTTCAGCCTCAGATTCAATATATTCTGGGAGATATGATTCCTCCAAATCAAGGTTCCAGCCTCTTCCAAGATTGATCCTAAACAAGACACCTAGGGAGAACTGCTATATCTCGAGCTACGAAGGTCCAAATGAAATTTCGCAAGATGTTCCAGATAGGGCATGGACTGTACTTTCTGTGGTAAAAATTTCAGACCCCTAAGGTGAAACAATGACACGTGGAAGTCCATACAAGTTCACTATACTAGACAATTCTGAAAGAAGTCACCTTGGGAAAACTCTCATAAGTCCCAAATGGTGAAACCAATTCTGCTCAAACCTGTGGTGTTGGAAAGAGGACAAACGAGGCTACCTCAGTACGAAATTTTAGACACAGAGGAGCAGTAATTTCGGAGATACCGCAGAAACAATATCAGGCATTTCTGCAGAAGAATTTGGAAAACTAGGGCTTCCTGTTCCAGGAGCTACTCTCCACTGTTTTCAGAGAAGGATGAGACTTGTTCTGAAGAACAAGTGACGACAGTTCAAAAAAGAATCCAAGATGAAGAATAATATGACGATACTTTCAAAGAAAGAAAGAGGCCTCAGAGACACTCTAGTTATGTGACACTGTTGAGCGACATCATTGATGCAGAGCCTTCCAGCTATGAAGAAGTAGCCAAGAAGAAAGGGAAGGAGAATACCAGTTCAAAAAGAATGATGTCTAGGATGCAGTATCTAGACCTGAAGAGAAGTCTGTAATGTCTTCCATATGGATCTACACGATCCAGCATGCAGTAGATGGCAACATCGCGAGATACAAGGCAAGATTCGTAGCACGAGGCTTCAGACAGAAGGAGGGCATATAGACTACGAAGAGACATTTGCAGCCACTGGAAGTTAAGACACATGACAGGAAGATTCATGTGTGCAAATTAAAGAAGGCCTTGTACGAGCTCAGAAGACACCCATGGGTGAGGAGCTTGAAGATCAACTAGAGTGATGAAGATCTTAACCTTTGCTACAAGGTTGAAGATGAAAGCCTATAGAGGATGACAAGTTCACAAGATGGGTGCGAGCAGAACGATTTCAAGATAGAGGATCTTGGTATCCAGTGACCCTAGATGGATACATAGAATAATAGTAGCAGAGGAAGCTACTTGTCACTCCAGTACAAGATACATAGAGTACGAAAGGCAGAGGTTGAATGATGCTCTGCTTCACAAGGAGTGACTGCAGAAGATCATGAGGTTCGACATGGTACTAGGATGGACAGCTCACTGATGGCTCTAGGCTTTACTGAGATTAAGGCAGATTCCAACCTTTGCTTCAAGGTTGAAGGTGGAAGACCAGTGATGCTCCTGTTATATGTCGACGACTTGTTCCTGACGGGGAAAGTGGAACTCATTAAAGTTGCAAGGAGACTTGTTGCCGAGTTCAAGATGAAGGACTTGGGTATGGTGCATTACTTTCTAGACATGGAGGTGTGGCGGAGTGCGAATGGAATCTCCCTTGGGCAAGGGAAGTATGCAATAGAGATCCTGAAGAGGTTCGAGATGATGGACTGCAAGGCCATGACCACACCTATTGCATCAAACCTGAAGCTATTGAGTGATGCTTCATCAAAGTCTGTTGATGCTACGATGTATCATTGATGTACCTGATGTATACGAGACAAGATATTTACTTTGTTGTGAACACATTGATCCAGTTCCTGAAGGATCTGAGACATGTTCACCTAATTGCTGCAAAGCATATTCTGAGGTACCTAAAGGGTACAGTTGACTATGGGCTCAAGCATGAGGCGAATAAGAGGATTAACCTGGAGGGTTATGTTGATTCAGATTGGGCAGGCAGTGCCATTGATAGGAAGAGCACTTCGGGGTGCTGCTTCAGTATGGGATCAGGTGTGATCTCTTGGTTTAGCAGGAAGCAATCCTGCGTGGCACTGAGTACAGTCGAAGCAGAGTATGTCGCGGCTTGTTCGGCTAGTTGTGAGGCAGTGTGTCTAAGGAAGCTACTATATGATTTGTTTGATCTCCGGTTGGATGTTAATTGTATATATTGCGACAACCAAAATTGTGTGAAGTTGTCGAAGAACCCGGTGTTCCATGACAAGTTGAAGCATATTGAGATCAAATATCACTATATCAGGGATATGGTGCAGAGAGAAGCAGTGAAGCTCCAGTATGTTGCAACAGACAAACAAATAGCTGATGTGTTGACCAAGCCATTAGCCAAAGTGAAGTTTGAGTACTTCAGGAAGAAGCTTGGTGTTCTCTAAATCGAGGTTCCCTCCAAAGAAAAGTGATGAGTCTGTGAGCCCTTCTAACATGAATGTTGGATGTGTTCCTCACAAGGTCAGATGTAAGTGCAGAGCCCTTCTGACATGGATGCAGGATGTGTTCCCCACATGGTCAGATGCAAGTGCAGAGCCCTTCTGACATGGATGCGGGGTGTGTTCCCCACATGGTCAGATGCAAGTGCAGAGCCCTTCTGACATGGATGCGGGATGTGTTCCCCACATGGTCAGATGCAAGTGCAGAGCCCTTCTGACATGGATGCGGGATGTGTTCCCCACATGGTCAGATGCAAGTGCAGAGCCTTTCTGACATGGTTGCGGGATGTGTTCCTCCCATGGTCAGATATAAGTGCAGAGCCTTTCCAACATGGTTGCGGGATGCATTCCTCCCATGGTCAAATATAAGTGCTGAGCCTTTTAGGCATGTTTGCAGGATGTGTTCCTCCCATGGTTGGATATAAGTGCTGAGCCTTTCCGACATGGTTGCGGGATGTGTTCCTCCCATGGTCGGATATAAGTGCTGAGCCATTCTAACATGGTGGTAGGCTGGGCCTCCCATGGTCAGATGTGAGTGCTGGTCCTTTCTGATATGGTTGCGAGATGTGTTCCTCCTATGGTCAGATGTGAGTGTTGAGCGGCCCTTTCTAACATGGTTGCGGGATGTGTTCCTCCCATGGTCAAATATAAGTGCTGAAGAAGATGAAGACCTACATGAAGGCTAGGCCTACAACCAGCATGAAAAGGGGTTGGCTCTATAGAACTTCCTGTGACAAGTAGAATTGAGAGATAGCACCATTTGATCGAGATAGCGGAGCAGTGATGATGATGATCCAGTGATGATCCAGCTTTGATGATAATCCATTGATGATCCAGCTTTGATGCTGATCGAGAGAAGAAGACTTGTGCTGATGAATTGTGTCAAGAGAATACCTTCCTAGTTAAGAGGGAGTGTTGATGTAATTGTAACTTCAGAATGTATTCACTTATATTGTACCTCGATGTTCCTATCAGGAGAGTCATTAATATAATAAAGTCATGCAAAGTCAATGAGATTAACCCTCCGTTGTAAGTCGGGGCAATAGTCCCCACAATTGAGTTGAGGTTAACTTTCCTTGTTGATCGGGGGGCAAAGTCCCCACAGTTGTGGGACACTAGGGTTATTAGACTCTCCTAGAGATGTCGGCCCTGGAAAGTAATTGTCAAGTCAAAAATTAGTATAAATAGAGAGTGAGCCTCTGTATTTGTCACACACACTCACTCAACTGGGGCGCATGAGTGAGAGAGGAAGTGCTCACACAAGTGCTATCTTTGGGTTTTACTGCTACCATTGGTGCTCATTCTATCTCTGAGGAAGTTGTGGGGTTTTCTCCTTTATGGTTTCCCTGAGGAAAATCTTTGTGTCTCTTGTCTCTTGTTATTATTGTTGTGCATGTTATTCTCTCAAATAAGATCCTCAGATAATATTTGCATAAATGATAAAAATCTAACACCATCCAGGTTCAATTCTGATTGAGATCAGATTCAATGGATAGAGTGGAGGGACTCCCACATTGGAGACTATTATGCGAGGGTGCATATGTCCAACCCTTAGATTTCCATGGGGGGCCTTTCTCCTCTTTGTCGACTTCACACCATCGCCTCTCCTCCTTTGCTGCAGTCTGTGATCTTACAGCCTTGATCCTTCTGCAGCAATCTACACCTACCACTCGTCACCCTGCTTCTCCCTGCCCAAGTTGCCTTTGTTGGTGGTTCCACGTAGATCGACGAGTAACACTAGCCCACGCCATGATGTATACAGCGGTTGTACAGTGGCCATACACTGCCCCTTTTTTTTGTTTTGTTGTAAACCCTTGCCAAACGCAATTTCCTTCTTCAAAATTAGAGCTCTAATACCATGTTAATTTCTCAATACCAGATCTGATTTCTATTTCCGATCATTTTTATGCCTAGGAAAAAATTACTATTGTAGCTTACTGCTAAAATTATAAACAAAAATACATTGATATATTAACCAATAAAATGCAGTAGAATAAACAAAGAATCAATCATGTATGACACAAGTGTTTACCCTGGAAAACCCTTACAAGTAAAACCAGCGTCCAATGATTTTATTAAGATAAAATCTAGGCTCCCGTCCTAGGCCTAGGATAATGACCCAGTTGAGGAATAATACAATACAACAAAATAGCCAATCCTATCACACCTGGCTGCTACTCCTTTGATGCCCCTTACTCCTTTCCTCGGAGCCTACCCCTACATACTTGGATGAAAGTCCTCCACTCAGGCTTTCTTTTACAACAACTCAATGACCAAAACCCTAACCAACCCTCAATCTCCAAAATGATGGATAGTTGAGATTAGATCTCAAGCCTCACTTAAGATCAACAGTTGTGACTTAATTTGAAGTTCAGTTTTAGTCATTAGCCAACATTAAGTTAATTAAAGTGCTTTTCCTAAGTTAGATTTTGGAAAGAGATATTAAAGTCACTTAATAAATTGAGCAAGTAACTAGAGAAGTAATGGACAACTCCTGCATTCCTAACACCTAGCCTATCCAAAAGTACATGTATGAACTATAATCATCAATAGTATTTTGATTTGTTTACTCCATCATAGGCAGGATCTAAGGTTTTAGCCTAGTTTATTCCTACTTTATTGTAAATGAGATAGAACTACAACCTATATAAGGGTTGGCTCTCTCATTCATTCTTCATCATTGGATTTTTGGAGCTCTCTCCCCCTTAAGCTTAATTGATACATCTTTTTTGAGCAAATCTTGGTGTAAGCGTTCCCTCTTGTTTTTGTGTGGCGCCTTGATCTTCTTGCTTGGAGCTTCATGGTTGTAAGTTTAATTGGGTTTTTACATTGTCATTTCTATGCTTTTGCATGGGCCATTGAAAGGGTATTACTAGATCGTTGGACAAAGGAGTTTTAAGTTAATCTCTATTTCCCCGCAGAGGTGTAGCTCAAGCGGCGATTTGCTTGATACGAAGGATATGTTGTAAATGGAGGTCACGAGTTCAAATCACCCCATCTTACCCATGCCCCATGCGTTCAGGCCATGTGGATGCACCTAGGGGTATAGTGGTAGCGGGATTGGATCCCTGGACCCCGTGTCATGCAAGTACCAACCTAGTCCTAGTTGTCAATTCACCTAGTACAAAAAAAAAGTTAATATCTATTTCATCCTCTCTTTACATGTTTATTTAGACAAGGTTATGTGTTGTATCTTTACCTTGATTAAGATTGTGCAACCTTAAATATTTATTTATAGAGTCCAACCCCAAGAGCTTGAAAGGCAAGGGATTCTTCATTCAATTCCTTCCCTTGTAAATCTTAGTTCATCTTCAACTTCATCAAATAGGGTTTGGATTAGCTCATGCAATTCTACTCCCTCGATGACATATTAAGCAAGGCCCTATTAATTGGTGATTCTGTAACTCTATTTTTCCTTGATTGGAATGGTACTAGTCCTTGGAATAACCTCTTTCATCCTCCCATCACCTCTTTTATTTCCTATACTACAAAATTACAAACATTTTTCTAAAGCTACTCTTCACATCACCTTGTACTTCATTATTTATTATAGCCTTAGTAATCCTATCTTGAGTTGGAGAAGACCCAACCAAAAGTGCCAAGAGGATTGGTCTGGTGACATTGACCTCCCCTCTTGAGTTCCCCTTGGGCTAGCAATGCTTCTTTTGGACTTTAATCACACATGTTGGTTTGGGAGGTCACATTTTTAGCGCTATTGTTAAGGATAAACTCCAATTTCTCAAAAATTTGAAGACTACGTTTCATGATATTTTATGAAAGGATTATTATTACAATTTTTTCTTCTCACATATATGGTGACTCCATGAAGGGATGAATTCTTGTTCCTTTGCAGATTCTTGAAGGATTCGTTGTAAGTGGAGGCCAGCACGTGCAACATTTTGAAGACTCATCTTAACAACTCCACACATCATTTTTGTTCGGTACGAGGTATAATTATGGTGCATTTTCAAATTTGTAATATCATGTTGAGAAATTTAAGTGAAAATATGGATCTTGAAATTAAAGATCAGGGTCCTTTGATTGAGAACTTTCCTCAACTTGATTTTTTAGGGATCCACGGATTTCCTAATGAGGACTATGAACCAGCTGTAATATTTGATTATACTCCATTTCATGGGTATGATGATTTGACCATTTTACACATTGCATCCTTCATCAAAGTTGTGGCTAATTTAAATATTGTTCATGAGGATGATTCCATGAAAGTATTAGTTTGCACTTTAGAGAATGATGCATTAGAATGGAAAGAAAATCTTGGTAGCAAGGAAATTTCTTCAATTACATATTTTTTCAAGATGTTTCGAAAGCATTGGCAAGACGAAAAAGAAGACAAGAATGAAAAGATTATTGAAAATGTTATTGCACTCCTTCCAATCGGATAAATCTAGTGAGTAAATTGGAATTTTGGAAGCTTTAGAACAGCCAAACATACAATAGGATTTGTAGTCATATGCCCCCATTTGTAATGTTGATTTTGGGCATCAAGTCGAGCATTTTTTTTGCAGGTTTATTTCAGCCATCTCCTTCAATTTTCAAGGTTGTTTTGGGACAGATTTGTCAAGGTGATTTCAAGCCATGCTTGAAGGGTTTTGATCCAGATTTTTCCAGCCATTTGGAGCAGGCTTTTGGACCTAAAAAAAGAAATTTTCCAGCCATCTTTTACCTCTTATATTGGTCATAGCATGCCTAATTTCTCAGCTATAAAAGATCATTTGGGGGCTGGAAATGTATGGAACAAGAAGTTTTTATAACAGAAATTTCCAGCTACTACATTCTTTCATTTCATCTCTTTTTGGACATGTACTTTCAGTTGGGAAATGTGATTTTAATGCAGAAATTTATTTAGGGCAACAAGATATTTATTTAAAGCTTCACTGCAAAAAAAATTCAAGCCCTAAATTTAAGCATCAAAATCTTTTTAAGTTTGAAAATTCATGTCATATCTTATGTTCATCTAATGTGGAGAATCTAGGGTTCTCATGCACTCCCAAGATGAGCACATGTCTCACAGTTGGCGCCAGATCTTACTCCCATTTCGCATGGGGGTCCACTTATGATTTCAATTGTGATTTTCATCACAAAGCAGGTTGATGACTATCTTGGATGGTCTTGGATGCTTGGTTGTAAAGTTATACTTCTTCTATTGATGCTTTGGTTGATGATGGATGATTGATGTGCTCATGATGTTACTTGATTATTCTTGGTTCTGCACATATGTGGATGATTACATGGCGACATGTGCAGGCTCTTTTAAGAGAGCGCTTGGATTGTTTAAGTGTCTTTCATGCTTATGGATGATATATGGTGGATTTCCCATGGAGCACTCTTATCTTTCCTCACTTACAAGGCATCATGGTTGCATTTGGTATCATTTGTGGTTGAATGCCCTCCTCATTTCTCTATTTTGGCATGTATGGAGGCATATTATTGGCTTGTAGAGGGGATTGTTTCCTCCCTCATCATGATGATTTTTTAGTGTCGACACATTCACATTGGTTTTGATGCTTCTATCATGGATTAATGGTCTCCTCACTTCATGGATTGGTGAGTTGGCATCGAGGTTGGGTATTGGTTTCTATGTGGACATCATTCATTACATGTTTGAAGAGGTCACTCACTTCTTTGATGAGCTATTATGGATCTATTGGTTGGTTGAGGGCTTGATCCCTTAATTTATGGATGCAACTTCCTACACTTTTGTTGATGACTTTTTCTACTTTCACATTTGCCATCATTCATTGGTTTTTCTTAATGAGCATCCACCTATAGAGCGTTGCTTACAAACTCATGCATGCTTATTTCATGGAGCATTATCTTGAAGCGGGTTTCTTGTACCATTCTCTTACTAATTTGTTGGAATGCCCCACTTGGAAATTGACTTGCAAACTCATCTAGGCCATTTTTTATAGGATATTTTTTTAATAGGCATCCTAGCTTTGAGAGTGATAATCTTTTGACAAGGTACCCAAATTTGTGCCATCTCAACACCATTAGATGCAAAGTGGCTGTGGGATTTTCAAAGTCATTATAATAGAAAATCCAATAAAAATTGAGGAAGTTGGTAATTTAGAACTGTCATCTAACGGGTTGCACCGTATTTTTGTTATGCATGCCTTTTAAGACCTTTTCATAGAGAGCGTTTAACTTATTTGAGGATGTGCTCCACCTTCTGGGGCCTTTTACTTGGAGTGCTATCTTTGTGCCTTTTGGGGCTAGGTTTGACTTCTTGTCATCATTCACCTTCATTTGATCGATGCACCCCATCTTAGACCTTCCTTCTCTTGGATATCCTACTTGTGGCTTTGACCACCATATTTGTAGGAGTATTTTGATTTGTTTACTCCATCCTAAGCTAGATCTAGGGTCTTAGCCTAATTTATTCATGTTGTATAATAAAATGAGATAGAGCTACAACCTATACAAGGGTTGGCTCTCTCATTCATTCTTTTTGGATGGATTTTTGGAGCTCTCTCTCCCTTAAGCTTAATTGATACATCTTTTCCTCGAGCAAATCTTGTTGTAAGGGTTCCCTTCTTTTTCATATGTGGTGCTTTGATCTTGCTCGAAGCTTCATGGTTGTAAGTTGTATTGGGTGTTGGCATTGCCATTTCTATGTTTTTTCCCGAGCCACTGAAAGGGTTTACTACATTGTTGGAGAAAGGGGTTTTAAGTTAATCCATTTTTCATCATTTCTTTACAGGTTTTCTTATACAAGGTTATGTGTTGTATCTTTAGCATGATTCAAATTGAGCAACCTTAAGCCTTTATTTATAGAGTGTGACTCCAAGACCGTGAAAGGAAGGGGATTCTTCTTTCGACTCCTTTTGTTTTAAACCTTGGTTCATCTTCAACTTCATTAAGTAGAGTTGACGTTAGCTCATGCAATTCTACTCTCTCAATGACATATTAAGCAAGGTCGTCTTAGTTGGTGATTGGATTTGGCTCCATTTTTCCTTTGATTGGAATGGCACTTGTCCTTGGATTGAACTCTTTCATCCTGCCATCACCTCTTTTATTTCTTATACTACAAAATCATTTTGCTAGAGCTACTCTTCACATCACCTTGTATGTCATTATTTATAACCCTAGTAATCCTATGTTAGGGAAGTCGCCCTTGAGTTGGAGAAGAGCCTAAAGAAAATAATTGACATTAATATGAAAACTTTCATTCACACATTCTGTCACTTGAACATCTAGGGTTTTAGTAAAAATTTTACTCTTAAATTTTAAAATTAAAACCACCACTTCAAAATATTCTTTAACACTGAAGTATCAATCAAACACATGAGACACAGATATTCTTGGTCATAAGACCGGGCAAAACCCCAACTCTGAGGAAAACCCTAGAAGAAGAAAATTTTATTAAAAGCACTCAAAAATTTTCCATCAACACAAGAAATAATTTCTTCAACCCCCACTGACAAAAATTCACCAAATTGGAGCAACAAACAAATATCTCAATTTGTGTGCCAAATAACTATTGTACGGCCTGTTGTACGGTCCCCATGCATGTTGTACAACCTGTATCTTTTTGTTGTACTTTTTTGCCTCAAAACTTGTGCATACAATTAATGTTGTATGGTTGGTACAATCTACAATAAATGCATTGTCACTTTTCTTGGGATTTGTGCCCACATGTGTGGTTGCATTTAATGCACAGGTGATGTTGTACAAACTACACGTTGTCTTGGGAAATGTGTTATTGCTCCTTGGTAATCATACCACTACTGCTAGGGCATCTCTTCTCTCTCTTCACTTCTCTTCTTCCTCTCTCTTCATTAATGGTGTCTCATTTGTCCTCTCTCCCTTTGTTTTATACTTCAAATTTTGTAACTACTTATCTTAACCACCTAATCTAGGGTTGAGATTCATTTACAAAATCAAGGGCCATCATTTAATGCAGTCACTTTTAATAATTAATTCACTTTAATTATTAAATAATCACTTAAGTGAGACCCATTCAATAAAGTACAAAACATTACTTTATTTATATAACATTCACTTATTATATAAATATAAAACGGACAAAGTCTAAGTCCTCATCATACCCACACCAAAAATATGAGTGAGGACCTTCAGAATTATTTTTTAACACTCCCTCCTAACGAGGAAGGTCCACAGCACCATCTCCATCTCTGACTCCTGAAACAGCTCCATCCTGCTCTGGAATCTCTCTCGAATACAAGTGCTCAACACCATACTGGAACTCTGAAGCTTGAGACTCGACTTGAGCCTCATCCACTAATTCATCAACACCATCACTAGACTAGCTGAGTCTCCTACCAGTGCTCTGGAGAGAATCACTCTCCTCATCAAAAACATGCACATCGGATGCAACTCTCACCTCATCCTCTAACTCTGACAGCCACCCATCTGCTCTTGGACGTACAATGTGCCCTCTCAAAACATTGAGCCTATCCCTACAATCTCCTAACAGAATGGTAGTGCCAACTGGCTCATCTCTCTGATACAAGAAAACATGACCAGACCTTACCATCATCCCATAACCTTCATCCTTAAAGGATGATACTGAGAGTTTACTAACTCTCACCCCAGGAACAAAGAGCACTCCGTGTATCTCCAAGACCTCACCAAGGTCTATTTGGAACCTGACTCTCTCAACCCCTTGTATTGCCACTTGTGGACTGTCTATATTTGTCTGAATATAGTGTCCTGGTCCCAAATCCGTGACAATCTGAAAGATATCATAGATTCCAGTCATGTGTCCGGTTTCTCCACTATCAATTACCCCAACATTCTCAAAACAAAGCTCCTTGTACTAGCATCAATAGAGACAAGAGAAAACTCTTGCTGAAACTTCGTTGCATAGTCTTCTACTGTTGCAAATGTTGCCATATCTCTCTCTGTCTTCTCTTTCTTCTTCTCAAGACACTTAGAGGCATAATGTCCCATCTGACCACACTGATAGCATCTGACCTAACTGATGTCTTTCTTCTTTTTGTTAGATTCTGTCGTAAGTGCCACATTCTACTCCACTTCTTCACTGACCTGACTACCTAGAGACCCCTCTCGAATCTCCTCCTGAGTAAAGTAATCCCACATTATGGACCAATTGGGATGCCTTTCTCTACCTACAATGCACTTCACAAATACGTTCAACTTCTTAGTGAAACCCTTCAGGGTTGTCCTCGCCAGTTCAGAGTCAAGGACAATATCTCCTACAGGTGCCAACTCATCCTTGACTTGCGCCAAACAAGTTAAGTAGGAGGTATTACTTTTTCTCAGAGGTCTCCACTCGCTCTGAGAAGTCAATATAATCAACTCGACAACAATATTCACTAATCCAAGTTGACATACACTTCAAACTAATTTAGAACTTGCAACACATAAAATCCTTACAACTCATAAACAATCAGGCAATCACACATATGACTCGGAAATTTATCCTAGAAACCCCAATGGGGAAAACCAACTACAGTGGGGGTTTCTACTTTCTCGTGCCTAGAGCAAATAAAATATAGAAGAGGTACAGTAAGGTTTAGAGAAGCAACAAGTAAACCTGAAGGGCCAAAGCCATAGATCTACAGCAGCTGCAACTGTTGCTCTTAGATAACGCGCCCCCAACAGTACACTCTCACGCTGGAACTCTCCAATCTAACTCTACCAATCACTGGATGTTGTACACTTTGTCTAATTCTCAGAAAGATGCTCCCTCAGCCCTCTGCTCTTATCTGCTCTGCTCTGTAAGATGAACTGCGTCTTCAATCACTAAAAACGTCCCCCAATTGTACAGTTGTGCCCTCACTCCTCTGAGGCACGTCTCAGCATATTTGTTATCAATCTGACTCTGACTGATCACTGAAGACCTCTCCTCGGTCACTGATGAAGACCCTCAGCTCTCTGGGCCCTCTCAGCCTCCCACACATGTGCAACAGCTTCCACACCCCACATGTGTGACGTGTTGTTGCTCACGTCCTCCTCCAGCTGCTCACATTGTTGTTGTTGTTGCTCTTCAGTCTCTGAAGATGCTCAGTGAAGACTCTCTCTCTCTCACTGCCCTGATGAAAGAACTCCTCACTCTCTGAAGATTTGTCCTCTCACTGCCCACAGGAATGTGCCCCCAGCTATCTCAAATGGTTCACCCTCCTTTGGTCAACTGTTGCTATAATCTCCTGATGCTCACAGAAGATAATTGACTTTTGCACCCTTAATGCCTTTTTATAAGTCAATGAGAAATTAGGTCATCAAACCCTAATTAGGGTTCCAAAACCCTAATTTCACTTTTGGTGCCAAAAATCAAACTGTTGCATTTAGAAAATGCACGCATGGACTTTTGAAAGTGACTTAACTCACTGGATGTCTCCGTTGTTGAATCCATGACACATGGAAGAGTGCATCTCACACTCTACCCTCCAGCCTATGCAGATAAGTGCCTCCATGCTAGGCAGGCCACATGGAGGACATCCTGAGTTACCCCATAACTCAACACTCCATCTTAACGAGAGATGTCCAACCACAACTGATGCCCGAATCCAACAAGTCCTCTGTTGCAGTAATTGCCACATATGTCATGACTACCTCTGCTTCCTTTTGACCTGTAGTACTCTAATCCTACTTCATCATAGTGGTCTCAAAAAGAGCCTCTTGCTCTCTCTCATACCAAATCATTGATCCTGGACTCAAACTCCCTCTGAGTATCTACTGCAACCAACCTCTGAAGTTATCATCAAGTGGATCAACTGACCGGTACCTGACTTCCCTGCCTTGAGATGATTCAGCTCGCTCCTGAGCTAAATCCATCTCAATCATCTCATAGAGTCATACCAACTTAGTCTCTGGCCGGTACTGGAATGAGAATCTCGCTCATCTATCTGCCCTATGGATTGAGTCTCCAAAGGCTCATCCAAACTGGAAGCTTCTCGCTCCAACTCCAGCTCAGAGTCTGATGAGGACTCTGACAACCACCCAGTTGCTCCTGAAGTAGGTCTCCCTTGCACCACATAATCACCATCAATCCTGTGACCCATCCACACTGGATCAGCTCCCTTTGGATAGGTGAATATCAACCGTCTTTGAAACGCTACAAAGAACCCAACATCATCCAATGTTGACACTAAGAGTATGCTCACTCTTAGTCCTAGTATGAAGAGGACTCCTGATACCTCCTCTATCAATGTCATCTTGAGAGAAGCCTCATGCTCTCTCTTTGTCTCTGACAGTGATCCATGTTTCGGACTCCCTCTAAAACTCTGCTCCAAAATCTCTCTAAAGTTGACCACAGGCTTACACAACAACCTGTACAACGTGCCTTGTCCGATGTTATGCCTCACTGCTGCATTCAAGGTCACTCCCTCTGAATATAGAAGACTCTGTCCATCTCGGAACACCATACTATATTCCTCATCCACCAAAGCTGATACTAAGGGTAAATCTCTCAGCTTTGGTCCATGCATCCTTCCTGTTGCCTTCAAAGAACTTCTTGGCTCGAGTTAGAATTCAACTCATCCAACTCCCTCTTTTGCATGTGTGAGACTGTCTCTAAAACCCTAAGGAACACTTCTCATATTCCCATCATCTAGCTAGATACAAAAAAAACCTCTCTTTCACAAATCTAGGGTTCACTCTTACATATCTGATGTCTGACTCTCACAGATCTGATGTGGCCTTTCTATAATTTGAGCCAAAGAAATTGTGAAATGATCACAATTAGCTTTATCATGTAAACAGAAGAACCTAGTGCCTTGGAAAGTGTGTTAAATCTCTCGGAGAAACCCTCAATACTCAACAGCTACAACTCTGAAGGAATGAGCCCATCTAGCACATGTGATCAATGTAACAAGTGCGCTCTTTGCTTTGCTCTGACCTCTGATGGAATCAAGTCAAGATTTTTGTCTAGGGAAGTGTGCCCCCTCTCAGTCTCTGAAAGGTGTGCCCCTCTCTTCCACTGTTATCTCAGCAACTGAAGAATGTGCCCCCTCTCTCAAGGATGCACCCCTCTGACTACCCTCTATCTACTCAAAAGAAATGCCCTCTGACTGTCACTCAATCTCTAAATGATCAAGGCACCCTCTCCTCAATCTCTGAAGAATACACCTCATTAAACAAGGAACACCCTGCGTTGTCACAGATCTAGCGCCTGCTTGCACAAATCTGATAGATCTATCTCAGAACTAGTCAACAATCTCACAAATCTGATAGATCTGATGTGACTCTGCACAAATCTGGTACCTTCTCTTCAAATCCAATCCCTAATCTCATAAGATCTGATAGATCTGACCTCTACCCTCATAGATATGAAAACTGCTTTTTGAATCTAGTAGATCTAATCTCTATCTTCACAAATTTGGCCCCTACCTACTCAAATCTGACAGATCTTTCACAGATCTCACCTCCAAACTCTTAGATCTGATAGATCTAGCCTCTACAATCACAGATCTGAACATTGTTCTCTAGATTTGGGTGTATCTGATCTCTATCCATCTCATGCAAGCTAGATATCTCTCTGATCTAGACTCCAACACTTCAAATCTGATGGATCTAACCTCTACAGTCGTAGATCTGAACACTACTCTTCAAATCCGGTAGATCTAGTCACCCTCTCCGTAAATCTAAAAGATCTGGCCCTTACACGCCAAGATCTCTCCTCCAACAATCAGATTCGATAGATCTTGCGTCCACCAACTCAGATCTGACACATGCACTACAGATCTAGGTTGATCTGGTCTCTATCCTATTGATACCAGCTAGATCTATCTCAGATCTAGACTCCAACACTTCAGATCTGATGAATCTGACCTCTACAGTCACAGATCTAAACCCTACTCTTTAGATCTGGTAGATCTAGTCACACTCTCCGTAGATCGGACTCCACCACTGAATCCTCACACAGATCTGGAATGTTGCTCATTGATCTAAGTGTGATTTCCCTCCTCTGACCTCTAACGAGGCTCTAATACCATATTAGTTTTTCTAAGAGGTCTCCACTCACTCTGAGAAGTCAAGATAATCAACTCGACCACAATATTCACTAATCCAAGTTGAAATACACTTCAAACTAATTCAGAACTTGCAGCACATAAAATCCTTACAACTCATAAACAATCAGGCAATCATACATATGACTCGGAAATTTATTCTGGAAACCCCAATGGGGAAAACCAACTACATTGGGGCTTTCTACTTTCTCGAGCCCAAAGCAAATAAAATATAGAAGAGGTATAGTAAGATTTAGAGAAGCAACAAGTGAACTTGAAGGGCCAAAGCCCTAGATATGCAACAATTGTAACTATTGCTCTTGGATAAAGCGCCCCCAACAGTACACTCTCACGCTGGAACTCTCAAATCTGACTCTGCCAATCACCGAATGGTGTACACTCTCTAACTCTCAGAAGGATGCTCCCTCAGCCCTCTGCTCTTATCTACTCTGCTCTGTAAGATGAATTGCGTCCTCAATCACTAAAAACGTCCCCCAGCTGTACAGTTATGCCCTCACTCCTCTGAGGCATGTCTTAGTTGATCTGTTATCAGTCTGACTCTGACTGATCACTGAAGACCTCACCTCGGTCACTGATGAAGACCCTTAGCTCTCTGGGCCCTCTCAGCCTCCCACATGTGCGTAGCAGCTCCCTCGTCCCACATGTGTGACGTGTTGCTACTCACGTCCTCCTCCACCTGCTCACACTGTTGCTATTGTTGCTTCTCTTCGGTCTCTGAAGATGCTCAGTGACGACTCTCTCTCTCGCTACCTTGATTAAAGAACTCCTCACTCTTTGAAGATCTGTCCTCTCACTGCCCACAGGAATGCGCCCCTAGCAATCTCAAATGGTTCGCCCTCCTTTGGTCCACTGCTGCTCGCAACTACTCTGATCTCCTAATACTCACAAAAGATAATTGACTTTTGCACCCTCAATGCCTTTTTGTAAGTCGATGAGAAATTAGGTCATCAAACCCTAATTAGAGTTCCAAAACCCTAATTTCACTTTCGGTGTCAAAAATCAAACTGTTGCATTTAAAAAATGCATACATGCACTTTTGCAAGTAACTAGCAAAAGTAACTTAACTCACGGGATGTCTCCGCTACCGGATCCCTGACACATGGCAAGGTGCATCTCACAAACTACCCTCCTTCCTATGCAGATAAGTGCCTCCATGCTAGGCAATCCAGGACATCCTAAGTTACCCCATTACTCAATAGGAGGCCACATGCTCATCCTTGTTCAACTTGACATTGTGTAGCTTGTCCTTCAGTGCCATCTTGCGGTTCTCGTTCTTGGTTCAAATAACATGTTCAACGTATCCCACATGTCATTAGTTGTTTTCTTTTCTACTAAATGTGGGATGAGATGATCTTTCACTCCATCTAGGATCACTCTCTGGGCTTTGGCTCTTCTAGTTCATCCTTGTATGTAGGTTTGGTCATCTTGGTGTTTGCAAAACTCCATATTTTCCATTCTTTTAATACGGCAGTAATCCTTACTTTCCATGGGAGGTAGTTGGATACACCATCCAATCTATCCTGATACTGTATGCTCATTATTTGGAAATCACCTACAACAGATATTGACTGAAAGACAACACAACTTCTTTTAAGTGTGAATCACAATCTTGAACCCTACTTCAGTACAACTCTGATATCATGAAGAAAATAATTGACATTAATATGAAAACTTCCATTCACACATTCTGTCAAAGACTTGAACATCTAGGGTTTTGCTCATAAATTATAAAATAAAAACCACCATTTCAAGATCTTCTTTAACACTAAAGTATCAATCAAACACATGAGACAGATATTTTTGGTCATAAGACCAGGCAAAATCCCAACTCTGGGGAAAACCCTAGAAGAAGAAAATTTTATTAAGAAGAGTACTCAGAAATTTGTCATCAACACAAGAAATAATTTCTTCGACCCTCACTGACAGAAATTCGCCAAACTGGAGCAGCAAACAAATACCTCAATTTTCGTGCCAAATAGAAGTTGTACAGCCCCACACTTGCTGTACTGCTTGTACCTTTTTGTTATACTTTGCCTCGAAATTTGTGCCTGCAATTAATGTTGTACGAATGGTAATGAAAAGTGATTATGAGTCCACAAGAGGCTACAAGCAAAGGAGGAAATGAAAAGTGACTATGAGTCCACGAGAGGGAAAGAAAGGCTACAAGTAAAGAAGGAAATGAAAAGTGACTATGAGTCCACTAGAGGCTACAAGCAAAGAAGGAAATGAAAAGTGACTATGAGTCCACGAGAGGGAAAGAAAGGGGACTTGGGGGGGTAAGAGGAAGTAAAAATGTTGTATCGTTTCCCACCTTTTAACCTTAGTTCACCTTTATCTATGCTCATTAATTATTCACTAACCTTGAGAATAGTTGTCCCAAGAGAAAGATATGTGGACTTCTTATGAAAGCACATGGTCTCTTCTTAGCATGCAATATATTACTTATGTTACCTATGATTTAGACATGCAAGCTCTCTTCCCTCCAATATTATCTTGGTCTCTTCTACACTACTCTTATGTTGCCTACCTAGTTGACAAATCTATAACCATCTAGAATAGTTTCCATAAACATGTGGAATCCATGACCAGAGAGATCAGTTAATGTTGAAGAAGAGATAAGCCATTGCTCACGACTATAATTCCTTCGTTCCGAATAGTAGAGATTTCTTGGCCAATGTAGAATGAAGCACTAGAGGGAAGGGGGATAGCACAAGGGACTACACAACAAAGAAGGGGTCCCATTCCTTGTGTTTCGCAAGCACAGAGAGAAGAATTGCTTCTTGAGATAGGATTGTTCTACCTAGCAAAGATTTGTAGTGTTAATTTCATGTTGAGAACTCAAGAATTGGGATAAATGAGAGAAAATAGAGCCCACTATCAGATTTTTCCCTTGTTAATCCATAAGCCTCGACTCAAGGTGGCCTCTGTAATAAAGTTCCTATGGTTGGGTGGAACAATGATTATTTGTAGCTATTTGGTGAAGAATAACAAAAAAGATGAGTAATTAATCTTATAATTGTTATCATTTTATGTCATCTACTTCTATTATGATTTACTTAATGGCAATGAGTAGATTGGCCTAATAATATGCTTGCAAATAAAGCTAAAATGCATCAATGGTTGTCGGTATATCTATGTGCATCATAAGCATTATATTTGAAAGGCATTCCTTTTCATTTATATGTGCTCATAATTTAAAATAATTATCATAGAATTCATCGATTCCCCCTAAGTTTGCATCAATGTTGTAGTTGAGTTGTTACTGAGTACCTTGTTGAAGTACCCATTCATAAATTCTATGGTAATGTCAAGTTCCCTTAATCATTTTTGGTTAGCTATTCTCCAACTCAAGGGGGGCTTCCCTAAACTAGGATTACTAGAGCAGTAGGAAATGAGTGCAAGGTGAAAGGAAGAATAACTCTAACCAAATGGTTGTAGCATAAAAAAAGGAATAAAGGAAAAGGTGATGGGAGGATAGAGAGAACTCAATCAAGAGACTAGTGTCACTCCACTAAGGGAAAATGGAGTCAAAAAAGTGCAATCTAAGAGGTCCTTGCTTCATATGTTGCTAAGGGGGAAAGGTTGCATGATTGATCAAACCCTACTTAGTGAAGTGCAAGAATATACTAGGTTTTACAAGGGAAGGGATTGGACAGAGTATCCACTTCCTTTCTAGCTTAGGGGGAGCACCATACACACGAGATCAATATTACACCCTTCAACTTAAGAATGAATCCAAAAATTACTCTCGTATGTGCATAGATACAAAGGAAAAGAAAATAAAGATTAATTTAAAACCTTTTCCTTTCAATGAGGTAGTAATACCCTTATATGGCCTCTAACCCAAAACATAGAAATTTTAATGTAAAAGAGCTAGCAATAGCCACAACCTTTTGAAAATCCATGGAAGATTAAAACCAATGTAGATAATTTCGGCATTGACAAAAAATCAGCAAGGGTCCCAAATACAACTTTTCTACAACAACGACGAAAAAATTGGCAAAAATTGGCAAACCATAGCAAACATTATACAAAATATATTCCTTTTTTTCAGAATTTTAAACATATAAAGCAACAACAACATCAAATAAACACATTAGCACATAAATATGGAGAAAGTATTGATATATAGATGTAGTGGATGCAAATAACTCGAAGCAATTTGATTTCAATGACTTGGACTACTAAAAAATACATTAAAATTTACATTTTTAATGAAAAATATATATATTAAAGATTCCAAGCTATGATTTCAAACCATTAGAGACAAAATATGCAAAGTCTACTCAGGTATATACCATCTAAAAGTGAATATATCAAAATGGCACCAAGTGCAATACATATCTAAATCAAAATTGAAATTAAATAATCATCAAAATCATTGTCTATGTTGGGATCCTATTCATCAATAACACCATGTTTCCCCCTCCTCTAGGCTCTAGCCCTTGCCTCTACCTTGAATCTTGAAGCTGATCCTCCAAGGACATTAGTTAACACACTACAACTTTGATGAAACTAATTAATCCAAGCATTAAAATAAAAAAGAAAGAGCTTCCTATACTTAATAAGTGTTTTTTCTTGATTGAAGGGTACATTTTTTATTAAGGTCATGGAGTTCAATTAACTTCAACAATTAAGCATCAGCACCACCAACATCAAGGTTCATAGAGAGTCTGATGTGCTTGATTAAATTCCAATCCCTTAACCTTATACATTATAGAATCCAGTGGAAACATTGCAAACCTGAAATCCTAAAAAGTTAAAACCATTAAGCCTGTTGAATTCTGAATGGGTCTAAAATTCTACTTTTTGCATATGAAGTCCCATGAGGTTGGAACCACTCTCAAACATCCTAAAACAATTAATGATAATGTTAGAAATTTAAGTGAAGGATGGAAAATGAAAGATAAAGCGAATGTCACTTTTACTTTAAGAATTTAACATTACAATTTAGTATTGTTGACTTCAATGTCAATTGTACAAAATTGATCCGCGATTTTTAAAATCCGAGTTTATATAACTGGGAAAAAGCCTGCTTTACGATTTTTTCCATTATGGCATGCTCTTTACAAAAAAAATTGTGAAATCACATTGTTTACTTGCTTTAAAAGATCTCGCTTTTTTCTAGTCGGTTTTTGGCCCAAGGAAAAAGTCACAATTTTTTCAAAAAATGGGCAATTTTATCTTCTTTGATTAATACCACACACCACATTCAATAAGAAAGCACATCCATACATGTAACAAAAGCTCTAAGAATGATATATCTATTAGGTAGGTTCCAAGAAGAATGAACTATCCAAAATCCAACCATGAATTACAATGAGCAAGGCACCATCCTTATATAGCTTTAGGAGCAACAGGGGAGCCCTTCCATGTGTCAAATCTCATGCATGGGGAAGTGCACCACCTCTAGGAGTCTTTAGCCATGTGCCAAGCCTCTCCTCATAAGAATGTGCCACCTATAGGAGTCTCAGAGACCAAGAGAGGTGCACCCCCCTAAGAAAAAGCATATTCCCCAACAAAAATCAATCAAACGAGGATTTTGGGCCGAGAATCAAGGAATTTTGTCCCCGTAATCCAAAAATCAAACAAAAACCCCTTAAAATCAAGAAAACTTGTCACTAAAATCCACAAAATAGGGGGTAATGTCCCTAAGAGGTGCACTAGCTTGATTTGAGGATCTAAAGGGGATCAAAATGGGGCTTCCCATTTAATAATACTTTACAATATTTTGACAATTTAATCACCCCTAGGGACCCTCACTGACTCTAAACATATGTCCAAGATGAAACATTATGAAATAATGATAATTACAACCATGTGCAACAAATTATGCTATGTCGAGATCCACAATCTAATTAAGTCATCACAATCATTTGGTGGATTACCCTCATACAATATGAGGGGTAACAACTGGCTCCAACTGCAAGACATGTGCTCATGTTTTAAGGAGTGCATGACAACCTCAGAATCTCCTGGTTGTACCTACTTGAGAGGAAGATAGAAAGAGAAATCATGTGGTGGGATGGATCAATTCACATCCCAAACCTCACATGTTTATTACATCGAGCTTGGTTTTATAACAAGAAAAGCCATCAGTTCAATAATGAAATCTATTCCAAATCTCATAAAAAGAGCTCATTCATCTCCTACCTACCTATTCCAACATATAACTAAAAGCATGCTAGGTTAAATCAAATATCCAATGAAGCCACCTCAGTCTCTCATCAATACCAAAGCATCCTTCCTCCCTTGTGCTTAGTTATGGACCAAAATAAGGCAGCATCAATCATCATATGTAAGTATGTTGAAATCTCTATGAGATAATCAGCATGTACAATATCATCAAAAACTTGCCAAGCACTGAAAGTCTTCCCACGAGTCTCTTCCATCCAACATCGGATAGGGCTTTTATAAACATTATCATCATGAGACTATTCATCAAAATCTGCCATATCATCATGAAAAAACTCAAGGAGATATATCTTAGGCTCCTCCAACAGCATATCAAATGCAACAAAGCTTGAAAATGAAGAAGAGTTATAATTTTTGTGCTTTAACATAAAACCTTGAGCAAAAAAGGATGGTTGAAAATGACTGCCAAAACATGTATAAACAACAACTTCTTGCTGCCCCAAAATATGATCAAAATCAGTATTCATCTAAGGAGAACATGGCTGGGAAAAGTTCCCTAGAATTTCCCTAGGAGAGGGCAAACAAAACTGCCCCAAACATGCATATGGAACTTCCTCTTGCTGCTCAAAATCTACAATAATCACTGTAGAAGACGAATGGAAATGATGACCCAAATCTACCCTAGAAAATGGCACACAAGGCTGCCCCAAATCTACATCACGAGAATATGTACATGGCTGGAAATGATCATAGCAATTATACTCTAAAAATTGTTGTCCAGGTGTAATGTCCCTTTTTGGAATTTTGGAGAAAATTACAAATTGGGCAAAATTCGAGCTTAACTAGTCATGACTCTAGAGGGTTCCAACTTTCACCAAATGGTCCTGAATTTGAAATGTAAAGGTATGGTGAGTCTTATAACATCCCAATATGGTATATGACACTTTGTATCAAACTTTAGACCTCTGCAAACTTGTTTTGGGTTAAGGTGAAACAATGCAATTTTATTAGAAAATTGTGTTCAAATCCACCCAAGGGTGATGGCCAAACTAGCTCTCCAAATCAAGTACGACCCTCCCAAATTTCATAATAGAGTATGGGTATGAGTATCAGACATAAATGAATGTCCTTAATCATGTTTATTAAATTCAGCAAATGGATTATGATCTGCAACATTTGTAGGGTAATAACTTCCATAGAAATTGCGTTACTAGCTAGTCTTTGACATAGGAAAGGTAGAATATATGGTTCTGAAAGTAATATGAAACATGGTGGTAATATATGGAATAAAAATGTCTTCCCCAACAACATAAAACTCAAAGGAAAATCCTCCCACAAATCTGATACAATACTCCTCCAAGATTGAAGCCAAAGGCATGGAAACTAGTGATATGATATGGGAATGCAAGCTTTTCACACATGAGTTTCTTGGATTTCGATCCACAGAGGGTATGGACATGAAATTACAGAGTAATACATCATATATGGATGTCACAGCATCCTCAAACTCATAGAAGAGCTCTCATACAAATCTGGTATAAAACTACTTCAAGATTGAAGCCAAAATCCATGAAGACTAGTGATACAAGGGCATGAGTATGCAAGCTTTTCATACATGTATTTCTGATATTTCGACTTACAGAGCATGTGGACATAATATTACAGGGCCATACATCATATATTGCCTCCCCATCATCATAAAACTCATATAAATGTCCTCATACAAATCTGATATAAAGCTACTTCAATATTGAAGCCAAATCTATGAAAACTGGTTATTCAAGAACATGGGAATGCGAGTCTCTAACATGTGTATTCTCGATATTTCGACTTACAGAGCATATGGACATGATTTTACAGAGCCATACATCATAAATCAAAGCTTGGGCATCAACTATCCTCAGCAAGGCGTAAGAATCACTCCAACAAGTGCGCCATCAAATGTGAGTGTGGGGGAATGGAGAAGAAGGAATGAGAGAATAGGGAGATAGATGAGAATTCCACTCTATGGAACTTAAAGCTGCAACTAAAACTCCTTCATTAAGCTCAAATGAGAGATCTGAATGGCCTCTCCATCAACCAACTTGGAAAGGAATCCAACTCCCTCGAAATTGGTTCACAAGCAGGGAGAGTGAACACTCACCGTGCAATGGACAAGCATAAGCTCTTCAAAATGCCCAAGGCCAATTAACAAATGATCAAAAGTCATTCTCCTTCCTCATGAAATCCTTTTATTAACTTCATGGGACCTCCTCCTAAGGTCGAATTTCCCTCCATGGGCTTCCTCCAACTCATCTTAGTGGATTAGTAACTCATATGACACTTGTCTTCCTCTTCATGCTCCAATTCTTGCCCCAATTCGAATTGCTGCCTCTATCTCCCAAATTCGACCTCTTGGTGGCTATTTTTAGCCCTGTCATGTCAGATTTGTCATATGTTAGCAATCAGGTCTGAATTTTTCATACTTGCCATAGAATCTTCCATCATTTGTTGTCATAGAGTGCATGGAATCTCCTTCCAAGTGGCACACATTGTCTTCTAGTCTCTTCCTCTTCCATGGGAGTTTCTCTCCTTTACCAATTCAAATTCCTTGGCTCATTATATGATATTTGACACCAAGTCACCATCCAATAATCTTACACTACCCATGTGTTCGAATTTGGATGAAGATCATGCCAAGTGTGCGGGAAATCTAGTCACCCAAAGGCTCCACAAGCTTCCAAGTGTCTCCATGAATCCATGCCACCTTATTTTCTTAGCATTTATCATTTATGTGACCCATTTAATTGTGAATATGATAAACTAAAGTCCTTTTGGGTCCCATATCCCCTTATTACAAAATTTATGTCGCCATCTCAACCTAGGGATCTAGAAGGTTGGTGAAACAATATTTGCAAGTAGTCTTATTTGGAAATTATTTAATTGGGGACATGACACAAAGGGCTTCAAAATCCACACTTTCCTAATGAGATGAATCATAGATGGGATCACCAACATCACATCCATGGTTGTCATCAATTTTATCACATGCAAATAGATCCTCAAATCTATCATTTTCAAAAGGTTTGGTTTCAAAAATATGAGAAGGAGAAAAGCTCACCAAACCTTCATCACCCATGAGGAGAACAAATAGAAGCATCAGCTAGATCTTTAACATGCACTTCAACAGGAACATGAGGAGGCTCTTAAACAAAATCTTCAAAAGAGGGTTCTTGACCTTCTTCAAAGATTTCATGGACTTATGTGCTTCTTCAAGGGCATCCTCATTTAATTCTCTTGAATCAAGATGAGCACTACTAAGAAGGAGGGCAATAGCATCTCTAATAACCTTCTCAATCTTGCCCTCTTCTTCATCATGCCAATGATGGAGTAACTTGAAGAAATTTGCAATAGAGGAAACTTCTTTGCAGCCAAAACCATTATTCCAATCTAATGCATCATTCTCTAATGTACACAGAAATACTCGCATCAAATCATCCTCGTGAAAAATATTGAAATCAACCACAACTTTAATGAAAGATGCAACGTGGAGGGTAGTCGAATCACCAAACCCATGAAATAAAGAAGTGAAATCAAACAATACATTCAGATCGTAGCCCTCATTAGGAAAAAGGATGCTTGAAAATCAAGTTGAGGAAATAATTTCACAATCTTAGAACCGTCGTCTTCATCATCCATTTATTCACTTCAAAATATTCAAAATGATATTACATATCATACCTCAAACCAAGAACAATGTGTGGAGTCGCCAAGATGAGCCCTTAAAGTGCCTTCAAGATGTTGCATGTGCTCACCTCTACAGACAACCAAGCCTTCAAAAATCTACAACGGAAAAAGGAATTTGTCCCTTCATGGAGTTGCCATGTGAGAAGAAAAATCTACATTAAGAGTCTCACAAAAAATCATGAAGAATATAGTCTTCAAATTTCTAGGAAGTGGACTTTCTCCTCAGCAACTGCGCCAAAATATGTTGTTACCTCCTGAACCAGCATGTGAGAATAAAATCTCGAAGAAGCACGCTAGCCAAGGGGAACCAAGAGGAAAAGGCCAATGTCACCACACCAAACCCTTTTGCACTTTGGTTGGCTCTTCTACAACTCAAGATGGCTTCCCTAAGATAGGATTACTAGGGAAACCTTCAAAAATCTACAAAGGAACAAGGACTTTATCCCTTCATGGAGTCACCATGTGAGAAGAAAATCTACATTAAGAGACTCACAAAAAAAGCATGAAGCATAGTCTTCAAATTTTGGGGAAGTGGACTTTTCCCTCGGCAACAGCGCCAAAATATGTTGTTACCTCCTGAACTAGCATGTGAGAATAAAGTCTCGAAGAAGCACGCTAACCAAGGGGAACCAAGACGAAAAGACAAATGTCACCACACCAATCCCCTTTTGCACTTTTGGTTGGCAATTCTCCAACTTATGGTGGCTTCCCTAGGATAGGATTACTAGGGAAACCTCTTCATCTCACATTGCTCCTCGTTGTCTTTACCCTAGTAATCCTATCTAATGTTTTAAAACTCGGAACGAGAGTTGAGCCGATCAAGGGTCAATTCGAACAAGAACTAAAATTAGCAATGAACCATAACGATTTGATTTCAATGACTCAAACTATTCAAAAATATATAAATTTTACAATTTTAAAGAAAATATATATATTTAACATTCCAATCTATGATTTCAAACTATTAAAGACATAATATGCAAAGTCTATTCATGTATATACTATGTAAGGGTGAGTATATCAAAATGGCACCAAGTGCGATACATATCTAAATCAAAATTGAAAATACATAATCATCAAAATCCTTGCCTATATTGGGATCTTATTCTCTAGGTTCTAGCCCTTGCCTCTATCTCGAATCTCGAAGTTGATCCTCCGAGGACATTAGTCAACACCCTATAATTTTGATGAAACTTCCTAATCTAAGCGTTAAACTAAGCTAGGAAAATATTCCCATGCTTAATAAGTGATTTTGCTTCACTAAATGATACTTTTTTATTAGGGTCATGAGTCCCAATGTTTTAAAAACCGAAACCGGAACCGATTATGAACCAAAGCGGTTTGATTTCAATGAACCAAACTTTGTCAAAAATACAAAAAAATACAATTTCAATAAATAAATTAACTTTCCAAGCTATGATTTCAATCCTTAGAGACATAATATGCAAAGTCTATTCATATATATATACAATAAACCATTTATGGGTCACCAAATAGAACCAAGTGCACTACATAGTACATAGTTAAGTCCCATGAGTCATAGCACATATCTCAGATTCTAAAACAAAATATAATTTTAAGCCTACAACCCACACACAGATTTTAAGCCTTCAATGTTCCAATTGCTCTAACCTCCAAGTTCCAACAGCCACAAAAGCTCCAATAGCTACAGCTGGAGCCACAGCCAAACTCCAACAAAGCTCCAACAGCTACAACTGGAGCCACAGCCAAACTCCAACAAAGCTCCAATATCTACAACCACAAATGCTCAAACTGATAATAGAGAGAAGTGTGAGGAAAATGATAGGGCGGCGTATTTGTAGGTTCATTTTAGGGTTTAGGAGTGTTTAGGGTTGGTTTTTTTTTAAACCCCTCCACCCCGTGTGGGTTTGCAGAGACTGTTGACGAAGCAATCGGTTGGTTTTTATTGGGCTCGGCCGGTTCAAATCAGTTCGATACCGAACCGGCCTGTTCAGGCACCTGGTTAGTCGGTTCGTTACCAAACCAGTCCCCGATCCGATTTTTCGGTCGGTTCAAAGTTCTAGATGGTCAGACCGGTCAAGTTGACTGGTTCCAATTCTGAGTCAACCGGTTTTTAAAACACTGATCCTATCTTGGTGAAGTTCTCTTTGAGTTGGAGAAGAACCAACCAAAAGGATAAAGGAGATTGATTTGGTGACATTGGGATTTTCCTCTTGGTTCCTATTGGCTAGCACATTTCTTCAAGACTTTAATCACACATGCTAGTTCGGGAGGTAACAAATTCCAAGATGAATTGAAAAACATATTAATTTGCCCAATAACTCATTACCATCGATTATCTTATAACATAAATAAATAATAGAGGTGAATAACAAAAATAGCATGAATAATACTCATCTTGATTTAAACGATTCACCAGTTGGATGCAAATGGGGAAAATTCCTTTATCACAAAGGCCACCCCCAAACCAAGGCTATAAATCCACAAGACTTAATTTCCTATGGCATGGCTCTAATGTCTCACACCTAACCCAATTACCAGATTTCACGTATAAGGAACTATCATTGTAGACCTTTCCTACCACAACAATCCCACTCAACTAGCATCTATTTTCCCTCGGCTTGCACAACACTAGGAATAGTATCCCCTTCTCTACTGCCAATCCCTTGAGTTGTCCCCTCTTCTCTCCAATGTTCCTATGCAAACTATCCAAGGAATCTTTGGTGCAGAGATGGCAAGGATCTCAACTATGAACAATAGCTTTCTTCCTCTTCAGCATACACCCATAAACTTGATCATGGTTTTCCACGTTTTTGCATCGAGAGGAGAGAGGTGCTCTACAACCTAGTATGGAGAAGATGTCACGTAACATAGCATTATGTCCATGTCGGCTCAAAAATATTAAAACCAACATAGATCTATCTTAAAACATCAAGCACCAAGAGGGATCAAAATTCTCGAGGTGTAAATTGTTTTTGGATGTGTAAAAAAATTTAAGATAATAAAAATTACACCACAAGAAATTGGATCCCTCCCGATTCTTGATAGATTTGGGTTTAAGATGGATCTATGCTGGTCATAGCAGCAGTTTGGTATAGATAAGAATTGGCAACAAGGTATGCAACATGAACGTAGAGGAGAGTAAAACCAAGACATACTATAAAAGATGCTAAAGACATAAAGAATAATTTGAACAATCCATACTCACCTTATACGTGTAGAAACCTAGCAAACCTTTCTAATTCTTAAAATCCCAAATATAAAAGGTTTGGTGAATCTCTGTAAAAAATTTCAAATTTCTAAAAAGTTGGACAAATCTTTTTTGAGAAAAATGAAAATTGATGAATTGTTTTTGAAAAAAAAAACAATAATTACAAATTAACCGACTGATGAAAATTTGCCCCTAATATTCCTAATAGACATGCAACAAAATGCCAATCTGCCTCACATAGATCTAAGCAAAAACTCCATAGATCATAGTGAAGAAATCAAAAAGCAATTGTACAAATTGACCAGAAATGAAATATCTGACCTAGTGTCTTCCCCTATAAATCAACTATCATGTCCATGCCTAAAATGGATGGTAGTTGGCACATGTATATAAATGCTAGATGACTGAGCACAGACAAGATCACAATTAAAAATAGGTTTTTGATAACACATGTTACAGCTTTGGTATATTAGTCTTTTTGAGCAAAGTACTTCACCGAGCTAGACTTGAAGACGGGGTCTACCAACTCATTGAGTGCAGGTGGAAGATGAAGAAACTTGGAAGATAACCTTTAAGACAAGACACAGTCTATAGGAGTGGCTTGTGATCCCACTTGAACTTACCAATGCCCCAGCGACATCTCACAGACTTGGACAGATCTTTGACTTGGACTCATTTATGAATGTTGATCTTGACAACATCATAATACACAACAAGGCTTGGGATAAAAACGGTGTAGGATAGTTGGAATTTAGAAGCATCCTCCTTCTAGAGAACATTCCGTCCAGAATTCAGCCAGAAAATTGACCCCCGAATAGTTCCGCTATTATCCAAGTTTCTCTCATGGTGGAACACTTCCCCTGGGGTTTTCAGCAATTCTGGATCGACCCAGAACCTCAGATTTCTCTGAAACTCAATGGATGTATGGGAACTTTGACCCTGGAATTTAGCCAGCTTTTGTTTCAAGGAGTGTTTTGAGATTCAAGCTCCGATAAAAACAGACCAGTCTGAACTGGCTTTATTGAGAGTGATAACACTGGATTTGATAATACTCAGCAAGGAAATACCGATGCAGTTGTGGGAAAGTTGGAATCCAAGATGACTTTGGTAGAACATATTCTCGGTTGCGGCATCTTAGCATGACATAGATGTGACCCTTTTGAGGCCGTTGACCCTTCATGGGTGGCTGAGTCAGATGAACAGGACTGTTGGTAAATCGTTAAAGCGTCACTGAAGAGAGAAAGAGTAAAGAAACAAAAAGTAGCAAAAGAGACTAGGAGTCTTTGTACCAGATTGTCACATATTTCCACCTATTTGTAATTTTTAAACCATGCTTGAGCTATGAGATATTAGAAGACTTTATGCATAAAGACATTACCCGCCACGCTTGGAGACTGTGCCACAAAGATGTGAATTCCTTCGGCCCTGCATCCACACACAAAATGAACCATGGCAAGCTCAAGTTCCTGAACACACAGATAGGCTAAATCCGATTCAACCATCCTCACAAAAGATACAGAACATGTAGGGTCCTTTACAATATAACGAAAATTTGCATTACAGAGACCTTGGAAAATGTGGGGAATTTCGATGACCCACATGAAGGAACACAAAAAATTGAAGTCCGGATCATTGAGATCAATGATGCCAATAGGCATGGTTTCCCAAAGGGGTTCCCATAATCAGCAAGCATAGGTGCTTATAGACATAACTAACTCCAGTAAGATCGAACCAGCAACTTACGAAAATACAAATGCATCTATATCAAATGAAAATCAAGTAAGATGGGTTACCTATTTTCATGGAATTATTTTTGGTGAACTCGAACATGAGGAGATGAACAGTCCTGATGCTGAATGACTGGTTGGAAGAAGAGAGAGACCTCTGCAATTCTTTGTCATCTATGAATCCGCTCCCATCATGATCACACATCTGAAAAGACCTTATGATTTCTGGGTCGGTGCCCGGTGCAAATGCTGGCTGTGCAGGAGGGTACCCGTAAGGATTTCCATAGGGCTGAGGCGGGTAAGCGTAAGGTTGTTGACCTCCAGTAGGAGGAGCATGAGGTTTCTGTCCATGGGCGCTCTGCCCGTATTGGTTGGAGGGAGGCTGCCCGTACTGGTTAGGGGGAGGCTGCCCATACTGGTTAGGGGGAGGAGGACCGCCATATTGGTTCGCGGGAGGAGCCGAAGCTCCATAGGGCGCATTTGGGTATCCTGACATCGATAAAGCAGGAGCTATAGAAAGAAGAACTCGGTCCCAAGTCCCGGAATAAGAATAAGCTCTCGGGTGTATTGCAGTTCCACTTCCGACCAGTGAAACAAAAGTGATTAGGAAATATGGAGATCTTTCTGCGAGCAAGTCAAACGCAACACTCTAAGTACCTGAGAGTTTTGTTTAATCAGTCTATCTGAATTGGGATTACCGGATGGGGTTCGCGACAGTTTGTGGGACACTGGGTTCAAGACGTGGGCAATAGCTATCCATTGAGCTGCAGAGCATTTAATGCGGCTACAGTGGCTTTGTTGACCGTTGGATCTCAAGCTAAGATCCAACGGTCAACAAACCTACTGCAGCCGCATTAAATGCTCTGCGGCTTGAGATCCAACGGTCAACAAACCTACTGCAGCCGCATTAAATGCTCTGCAGCTCAATGGATAGCTATTGCCCACGTCTTGAACCCAGTGTCCCACAAACTGTCGCGAACCCCATCCGATAATCCCAATTCAAAGCTGAGATCCAACGGTCAACAAACCTACTGCAGCCGCATTAAATGCTCTGCAGCTCAATGGATAGCTATTGCCCACGTCTTGAACCCAGTGTCCCACAAACTGTCGCGAACCCCATCCGGTAATCCCAATTCAAATAGACTGAGCTCGAGATCCAACGGTCAACAAACCTACTGCAGAGGCATTAAATGAGCTGCATCGAGATCCAACGGTCAACAAACTTACTGCAGCCGCATTAAATGCTCTGCAGCTCAATGGATAGCACTTGCCCAAGACGCGAGCAAGATCCAACAGTCAACAAACCTACTGCATAGCAGCTCAGCTCGAGATCCAACGGTCAACAAACCTACTGCAGCCGCATTAAATGCTCTGCAGCTCAATGGATAGCTCTTGCCCAAGACGCGAGAGGGTTTTAATTAATACGTTATCGTACACCCATCCCATTCATCATTTAACTATTGTCTAACGTTTTTGCCATATTCACTCAACCAAAAATGTAATTGTGTTATGGGTTAAATAAATGGTTTTTTTAAACAATACAGGTGGTGTCAATGCCACCGACATTGTCACTAAGGCCATAAGAGTCATGTGGCGGCAATGTTCTCGATATTGTCACCAAGGCTAGTTGGTAGTTGTTGTTTTTAATATTTGGTGTCAAGTTTTTAAACTAATAACATAATTGCAAAAAATATTAAAGATGATTTTTTATAAAAACAGAGCATTTATTTCCAAACAATCATTACAATAATATTGTAACTAATCTGTTTTAATTATGTAATTGTATTTGGTCCAAGTGTATTTAAATTTGTATAAATCGCTAGAAACAACTATTAGCTACTCAATATGAGTTATGAACTATTGACTATTAAAAGAAGACATGCTTTTGCAAAGATAATAAAACTATTTGACTCAAAACCGAGAATCTAGACTATGTTATAGATGGCTTAATCAAATGTAAAGACTTATTCTAGATAAAAATACAGTAGGAAAGGAAAGGAAAAAGCTCGAGGCACTTGAAATGTGTCTATGCTATGCTATTTTAATTCATGGTGTTTTTTCCCTTGATCATCTTATATGCATTGGGATTTTGGCAAGAATACCATACTTGTATTAACAAAAGTTTGTTTCATTTTATAGTAATCTTATATCTCTAATTTAATGAAATGCCACATTTATTTTTAGTTGTGTGAGAGCATTAGTTTAGTGGATGGTCCTTAGAATTTTTATTTTTTTTAATGGATTTTCTTTGATATCAAAACCTACAAGCTTATTGCACCCCACAGGTGCATTCTACAACCCAATAGGGGAGAGATGTGTAACTCCTTCCATGTTCATCCTAGAGTTGACACGTGTCTTTTATAATAAAAAAATAATAAAATGTTATTAAAAATAACATGTCCACTTAAATTAAATTTAAATTATTTAGAATTGCATATATATATAATAACATAAATTAGATAAACTATGATCATAAACATTGGATTACACATTTCCTCAACATTTCCACCCTAAAAAAAGGTTTACACCCTGAGAGATTTGATTCATCTCGATGCTTGGTAGATCCCCTTTTAGATGGATCTATGCTGGTATGTATAAACGGCTCTATCTCTATACAAATAAAAGCCTATATATGGTCTAGTGTGATGGAATAACATAGTTATTTTTATGTGTGAGAGAAATAGTTTGGTGGATAGTCTTTATAGTTATTGTGTTATGCTTATATGTTTTGTTTGGAATCAAAGCCTAAAAATATATGGATTTATGTTTATAAAAATAAATAAAATTCAATATTTCTACTTTGAAGAAATAATATAGTATTTTTAATTTGTAGAAAATTTAGTGGATGGCCCTTATAGCTATTTTCATTTGTTTACTTCAAGGAAAATATTTGAGGCTCTCATAGGAAACCCATTTTGATGTATCTTTGTTGGATTGTCTCATAAAGCACAATACAGTAACACTAAATGCATTTAATATGTTGGCATTAAAGAGAATATATAACTTGGGCATGGTGAATCTTTGTCATATGGGTCATATTTGAAACCAGTAACTATAATCAATAAAGAAATCAAAGGTGCCAACGCATATAATATAATAGTTCAAGAGAATACATTATTTGAATGATTCAAAGTATTTTTAAAAAACCTATAAACTTTGAGGTGCCAACCCATATGATATAATAGTTTAACAAAATACATCATTTGAATAATTCAAAGTATTTAAGAAAAACACTATAAACTTTGTGTATAATTAGAATAGATTTATGGTTCATAGTTTGAACACTTTATGTTGCAACTACAGAGAAAACTACCAAATTTATGAACCCAATATATGTAAGTGAACCATTGTTACTTAGAAATGTTACACTAAGTTTTAGAATAAAAATATAATATAATTAAAAAACATTTTTTAGAAAATGTAGAGAAATGCATATATCTTAATACATATTCTTCATATTCTTATCAATATTATGTCGAGTTATGTAATCTTTATAAATATGAATTTTAGTTCAATATAATTTGAACATTTCCATAAAGAACATTTCCGTAAATAAATAGTCATACATTATTTTTATAAAGACCAACGTTAATGTCATAATACTTATATGAATTTCATACATTATTTTTATAAAGACCAACGTTAATGTCATGATACTTATATGAATTGTAAGCATCTAATATATTATTATGAGCCCTTAAATGAATATAAAATCTTAAATTTTAAATTTTAAAAAATTAAAGAAAATGGGTATTTGTAATATGAATATTTTCCCTAAATATATAAAAATGTTGTAATATTGATATCTCAATTTTGAGTGAGGTGTATTTTTAGTTTATGATTTTGACTAGGAGCTATGTAACTAAATAAGAACCTCATTTAGCTTATAAAAGAGACTAAACTATTTCATGTGGGATATTCTATCTTCTATTTTCTTCAAATTAACTCAAACAACTTTATAAAATACATTTGATAATAATATAATGAAAATATGATTTAATAAAATTCAATTACACTAAATCAACATTATAAAATACTTTTAATAATAATATAATAAAAATATGATTTAATAAAATACAACTACAATAAATTAATTGATAATAACAATTTCCTTCCTTCATTTATAAAAGCTTAAAAAAAGCCTTTTTGATCACCGACCACAAACAATTTGATATATAATTTCATTCTTAACTTGTCGAATTGTATAGCTTAGAAATATTCACATACTCCAACCATTATAAGATTAATCAATCATTAAAAGGCAATTGAGTTGGATGAAGTGTGTTTACTCAATCGCGAAGAATAGGAAGAATGTAACCAGCTCCCTGATTTACTGTCAACTAAGCAGAGATTAAACGTCAAATCTTCAATTTTGTCAAATTATCACATATTCTAGATTACTGAATATTTCACATGGGCTGTGAAACTTTAAAATTCTTTTGAACTTAGTTAAGAGATGGACGTTGGTTTATAAAGTAACAACGATTAGTTAAGCGAAACATGCACCTAAAGAAGTATCTCTCTAAGATTCCCGAGAGTCATCACTTGTCAACATAAAATTTCACCAAACCAATTTCATTGAACAACATAAACAAAAAATAGTAAGATTTTGCTTTTATTATCTACTGGCTAGGAATTACATATTTGATGTTTAATTTGGTTTTGACAGAAACCAAGTTTACTGAACAATATAAACAAAAAAAGTAGTAAGATTTTGCTTTTATTATATATTGGCTGCGAATTACAGGTTTGATGTTTGTTTTGGTTTTGACAGAAACCAAGTTTACTAAACAACATAAACAAAAAATAGGAAGATTTTGCTTTTATTATCTATTGGCTGTGAATTACAGATTTGATGTTTGTTTTGGTTTTGACAGAGTTATCGCCACACGTTAAACAGTAAAGGAGGTGATGCTTGGTCACATTCTTTGTAGAAACTCATGAGAAATGCCACGTTTTGGAGGGTTCAACCACATGTATAACAACTTTGAAAGCCATATTGCAGTGTAGATTCACCCACCTGGTCGCAAACATTAATGACAATCTCAGTTTTGATCCCAATTGGTCAAATATTTATAAATAATATCTCTGTATAAAACAATGCTGCAAATAAATAAAAGATGAGTTAAAAACCAATTGCCCTGTGGAAAACCAAAACTATTAACAAGTAATGAAAATGACAAAGAAAGGATTGAGTCCATACCTGGTTAAGTGTAATACTGGCCTTAAAATTTGGTGAAATAATTGAGGTTCAGTACACCTTTCACAGAGAACTTGTAGAAAAGATATTCACCACGTGGACAAATTATTTTACCATGGACAGAGGTGGAAGCTTTCAGTTCAAACCTAAACAGTACTAAGGTGGCTATCAAGTTATTGTCTCTCCAAGAATCAAGATATTGTGACTATCAAGATATTTCAGAAAAGAAAACATTCTATCTTTGATATGCAGAGAACGACTCCCCCTATTTTACATTGAACTCCTATTCAGGTGATGCGAGACAGATCGTCTGTCTGGAACCAGGAAGATACCAAGTACCTCTGCCAGAAATCTGGCTTCTCCACAATACCTTTTTTTGTTGGGGCTAAAAATTTGGATCGAAACATTTTCCAGTGACCTTCCATAACGGACTGAATTCTCCTTTTGCTTGTAGTCCATTAAGTATATCGATCAATCCAATCCATTTCCTCAAACCCTGAAGTATATTTATGGTTTGGTGTGATCTCTACTCCAACAACTGATCTTTGATTATTTAGAGTAACCATTTTTGTACCGTCATGGTATTGGAATTTAAACCTGCAATCACAAGAAAATATATTAAATTCAATTAAAATTAATAATTGACAATGAATCTAAATCTAAATAAACAACTAAATATAATATATAAATAGTTAAAAACAAGAAACTAACACTTAAAATTGAAGAAAAAAAATAAAATGACCAATCAACAGTGAACTTGCTACCAATTCTCTGAGATCTACGTAATACAATGAGAGATGAGTAAAGTTTATAGCCGAAAATGACATAGAAATGAGCGTTTTGGGAAATGACAACATGCTCCTAAAGACTACCACCTGACCTTCATGCAGGTGTGCCACCAAAATTCAACACAAGTTTTCTAGTCCAAGTGTCTAGAGCATTAAGAGAGAGTTAGGGTTGGAGTTTGAGATATACACATAACTAGGTGACAGGTGACGCCCCCCTCTATTAATACCACTGCAGATAATACACTGCATCTGCTAGACACAACTACCCACCATTACTGATGCTAATGTCATCACCCGCGCGGGTCTTGAGACGTAAAAACCTAGAACCTAGACAAACGTCACTCTTATCTCACCAATAAAATGATAGTATAATACAAATTAAAAAATTTCAAATAAATAAATAATATTTGTATTATAGTATAACATTAAGAAAATGCAAATATCAAAAATCAAAATTGAAATTAATTCACTTTCTAGATTTATATACATCCCCTTGTCAAAAACATAATAATTTAATATTCCTTATTTTAATATTAACTTAAAATAATATATACAATAACCCAGATATTACTAAATGCAAATTAATAATGCAAATCCAAATCTAGTGCACGTTGAAAAACCTCAACGTGAACTATACATTAACCAAGATATTACTAAAAGAAAATTAATAATGCACATCCAAATCTATTGCACGTTGAAAAACCTCAATGTTCCACCCAGCTCTGTAATGATGGGGAGACTAGGAGAAATATCCACATAATTTTTATTAAATAAAAAACAATAATTTCTAATTTTATAATCTATTTTTTTTTTCACGTAAAGGGAAAAAACAGTCCCTTGCTATTTCTATTATGAAATCAAATGAGACTTATCCATACAAAAGTTTCAAATACATCCATGATTCATCTAATCATCTTTCATCTATCTCCCTTGCTATCCAAGGATCCATCATATGCTGTTATCAATACTTTTACCACAAAATGCAATTCAAATCTGATATATGTAATCAAAATGTAGATCTGTTGTATCTAATCACAATCTTCTTTTCAATGCTAGTACTATGGTACCTCTCCTATTTACCAATCTAATAAAATCTAGTACTTCTACAGGTGCATCTACTACCCTCCAAAGTTTCTTCTATATAAATGAATCCTTCATTAACCCTCAAGCCTCTTTTGGATAGCCTATCAGCTGTAGAGTTATGCTCCCTATAAATGTGCTGGAATTTTATGTGCTGAAAGGTATCAATGATCTCAGCAGTCCTGTTAATCCATCCAAGTAGTTTGTTGACTCGAATGGGATGTTCCTTTATGGCCCAGCCAGTGATAGCCTTCAAATCTCCCAGAATGCTTATGTTATCAATTTTCTGTTCTCTAGCCAATCTGAGTAATGCCCAAAGTGCCACCAGTTCAGCCTTAGTATTTGTTCCAATTCCCAATCCCAACCAAAAATGGAAGCAATGATTGTATGCCACTGTCAAAGTCCCCCTCCTCCAATTTTATAATCTATTATCACAACTTCACATTACTTTAAAAGTTTTTATATATCTTGATTTAAATTAAATACTTTTTAAAAATATAATTTTGATAAGTTAATTTCTTTTTCATTCCGAAATATTTCAACACGTTATTTTGGAGAATTAAGGTATAGCCGAATAATCTATTTCTTAAAATAAAAATATATTATATTAATATAATAATATTACTTATGTTAAAATTTAATAAAAATTGGTATATGTATATTATTTAGTTGAAGTTGTTTTCTAAATTAAAAGATAATTAATTTATAAAAATTAAAAATTAAAAAACATGTTAACTTATTTTATGAAATATCTTAAAGAAAATAGACTTTATCTTATAAAATTTAAAATAATTAAAGAAAACAAATAAATGTTATTAAATATTAATAAAAAAATTAGAAAACAAGTTAAACAAATAAATGTATTATTAAAATCATTGAGAAGCTTCAAATTTGCATAGTGAGGCCGAGCTTTCTCTCCTTCACTTGCGTGTCATAGTGCCCCCAACAACAACAAAAAATGAAAAATAATTAAACCATGTTACTCTCAATCCTGTTCCTTTTAGTAGTAGTTCGTTCAATTTATATGTGGTTTCGTTCATTAGTTCGTTCTTTTTATGCTTTTTCCTAGAAGGCTTTTTTGCTTGCCTAATTACTTCCTGTAACGATAAAACCCAAGTGGCAGAAACAATAACATCAAGGAAAATCCAGTAGCAGTAATATCAAGGAACATCCAGTGTTAGAAACAATACGGGGAGGAACCAACCTCTCGATGGTCGCATCAAGCCTTATTGATGGATAGTTCAATAACAAATTTATCTAAGCTTCCCATGCAAATCCTTATTTTAAGAAATAGGTCAAAAATTTATATTGCATAGTTGGTAGAAATTCTCTTCATATGATCATTCTTGAATAGGACTTAGTGGACCATTACTCCTCTAGGATCATATATACTACTACATCTCTTGAAGTATTCTATCTAAATTTCTAATTTTACTTAAAGTTTAATCTAAGTTCATTTTCAATTATGATTTGCAATGCTTTCAGGCCCTGTGATAAGATTTTAAGGGTGTGATACAGATGGACATTTGTGGCCATCCACCTAATCCACCGGCTCAAAACACAGTTTTCCATCTTGGTGGTTTTCTTATGATTTTTTTGGGTCTCGAACTTTCGTCGTTGTTTTCAAGGCCCTAAACGACATTTTTTTGGCAGAATGGCACCAAGTTTGAGGCCCTAAGGACGTTATTTTGACATAATAGCACTTAGCTTTAGGTTATTTCTTGAGTCATTCAAAATGTGTACTTCTCGGCTAGACCTTTATGGCGGAATACCAAGCACCCCAAATGGAGATCGAATGCAAAAGTTACGCCCCCACAAAGTTGACATATCAGCTAACCACAACAGGGCCCATAAACCTTTTGGTGTTTCATCATTTAGGGATAAAGTTTTGGATGTTTAGGGTTTTCTCATTTATGCTTTATGTTAAAAGACCAATTTGGCCTCATTATAACTCACTTCTTGTGAATGTGCATAGTCATCACATCTCTTCTCATAAATAAGTTTCCACCATTCTAGCGAGTTCATTTCACTCTACATTTTGTTATAATTCCTACACATTTCATTATCAATAGAAATTGAGTATTATTTTTTTTTGACAGAAACGAATAGGTTTTTTATTAAAAAAAAATGATGGCTGAGCCAACAAGAGATTACATCTCCAAAACAGGAATGTCATACAACCAAACAACCTTTAAATACAGAAACTACATATGCCTGTAAATATGCAAAATCGGGACTTTTTAGAGTAATAGCAAAAACCAGGAAGAGACTGAATCTAGACTGGAATTAGCGACGGATGGCCACTGCTCCAGAAGTCTGATTCAGAGCTTGATGGCCTAATCCTTGTCCTGCATTTCCAACTTCCTAGCGCTTTGACCAATTCTGCTCCAAATTCTGCAATCTACTGTTCAAATTAGCCAGAGAAAGCATTATCTTATCTTCCAACGCTCGCATGGCTGCCATGAGGTCTGTGCTAATGCGTCCCATATCTTCATCCACTTGATCCAGACGACGGCCACCCAGCACATCAATTTGCTGCAGAAAATTCGCTTGTCGTCGAACCTTACGCCTTAGAGCCCTGACTTCAGCAGCAAGTTCCTCCACAGGGTCTGGAGAGGAGGCAGAGGAACCGCTTGAATTTGCCATATCCACCAAAGATTGTTGGTTTAGAGCTGAAATCACCACACCTATGCGCTGAGAGCTTTGACTCCCACCCGAGTAAGTCGTCGCTTCCAAATCCACAAAGTTCCCACTTCTTACTACAGGACGCAGAGGAATCCACGTATCAAACCCAATAGCAATTGCATGCGAGAGAGGAAGCATAAATACCCATAAGTTGGAGCAGACTAGAGAATAAATCATCCACGAGCGAAGGACGTCATTTTCCTGGCACGATCTTTGGAATGAGTGGGCGAACGAAAAATCAGAGAGGGAAACCTCATGAGGGCCAGAGATTTGCTGAGGATCATAGCGAAGTAGGGTGCCGACTAGCCAGCATTCCATATCTGCTGTAAAATCCTTCTTGGCCTGATCCGAGATGGGAGGATCCATTCGACCCCATGATGAGTTATAATTACACATTAAATCCTTAATAGCGCTCGTTGGATCGTGAAGAATCATGCTGTGAATTCCACCTTGCTTTGAAGTACACCAGGAGGTACGGGCCATTAACAACTTGTCCTGGGAGGTACTATCCACTGTCAGAAGAGCCAGGAGGAACTGCATTGAAGAATGAGGAGGGCATGCAGAATTGGGAATGTCATTACGCCTGAAGGGAAGCGCAATAAAGAGGCGCGTGTCATCCAAACGCCAAGGGAGAAGGTTCCAATGGGCAGCAGGCTCATGTGACACATGACCTGGGCCCCAATTCCAAATAGCCCGCCACATCATGCTTGCATTCGAATTTCGATGATTAGGGAATAGGGGCCAAACTTTGGACACCATTGAGTTTGAGGGCTCCTATACCTATAGAAACTGCCTCATTTGCAGCTTTGTCTGCATGTTCATTAAGCGATCTTAATACATGGAAAAAATCAATAGAACTGAAGGATGGAATGAGGAGAAATATTCTTTGAATCACTTGTCGAAGGCGAGTAGAGGAGGGCAATGATCGACAGATGAGATGATGGATGATCAGCCTGGAATCCCCTACTACCGTTAGGTCCTGAATACCAAGGTGAATAGCTTGACTTAGACCTTGCCAAAGAGCAAGAGCTTCCGCCATATTATTGGAGTCTATTCCCAAGTTCCATGAGTAAGCAAGATTCAGATTTCCCTCGGGGTCATAAAGCACCCCTCCCCCTCCTGCCTCCCCTAATAGAAATTGAGTATTATTATATCTATGTGTTTTAGTATATTTCTATGTTTCATTTTGTTCCCTTATAAATCTAGATTAGGCAGTTGTTAGGCATGGATGAATTTTTTTGATTTGATTTGCTCTTCCCTATGGCCACAATTGGACTTGGAGAGTAGAAATTTCTAAAATTGGATAAGAATCTTGTGAAAGTTATGACACAACTCAACACTTTGCCAGAATTTTCGATAAATCAGATTAAAAGTCTTAATTTGTATATAATAAATTTTAGAAAATAATAAACAAAAATTAAAAGAAATTGTTATATTTTTCTCATTTTTTGAGAGTTGTTTTCAACTTCCAAATAATACTACTATCATAAACAATCCCTTTTCTAACTCCAATTAGACATTTTAGATTTAGAAAAAATCTATTTTTTTATCACAAATTTATATGATGATGATGATTAAGGTCCACATGGAACCTTAAGAATATATATAGATATTATAAAGCCTAAAGCACAAATTTATATAAATGTTGAGAACCTCAAGGAGCAAATTTATGGATCACTTTAAGTGATGGAGTATTTAAGTGATAGACTATTGTAAATGATTAAGTCTCTGAACTCATTATTTATATGAATGTTGAGAACTTCACTCAATATCCAATTTGGATAGACAATTTACCTTTTTTTATAAATAATTTTTTTATAAAACATAAAAGTTATTTTTCTCTACATATATAAATATTATAATACATAAACCCTAGCCTCATGAATAAAGAACGATTTGTATATTTTTTACTTCACATCATATATTTTATAATAATAAATACCATAATCACATAGTATCTTATATTATCAAAACTTAGAAAGGATATTTAAGAAACTTGAACCATTTAACACCATTTGCATTTCCCTAACAAGGGAATGCACGTCATTCTTCACAATGGAATCAATGCTCACATTACTTGTTATCCCATCGTTCTACTTAAACCATCAACTCTCAACTCACAGTCTCACTGTTTGTTCCTCACCATGTGGCCTCTTCTATGCCCTTCTCCCACATATGCAATATTCATAATAACCAGAAACCTACCTGGCAATTTAAAAACAAAGAACCCGTCGGCGGTTCTATCCGTCCATGCTTACTCTTTTTTTTAGACGAAAAAAGGCATTCCTTGCTATTCAATTGAATCAAAGGAACTGGGTACATCAGCAAATTACAACAGTCCAAAAACTATGGATCCCGTATCAACCAGCAATACAACAAGAGGGAAGCACTTCCACTGAGCTTAACTACTGGAGTATGGGCATCGTATATAAAAAGATCCTCTCATAAATGTTAAGTCGGCACTCAGTCATATGTCCTTACAGAAAATAATAAGAACCCGAACATAATATCCATGTCAGGGCTTGTAACACTCAAAATCCAAAGACATAACATATCAACTTAACCATTAAACTTTCACAAATCAAAAGTCAAGAGACAATAGTCTAAGAACCAGAGCAGTGCTCTTCAAAAAAGATGGAGTGAAACCTCCCCAACAACTTCATCCTCACATGTTTCAATGAGGGAAAGATGGCCTGTAACCATACTAAGCCCTTCCTTGGATAATGTATCTGCCCTCTGATTATGTTCCCTAAAGACATGACTGAAATCCACAAAGGTGAACAAAGATATGAGTTGCCTGATGTTTATGCACCGGGCCTCTAAGTTCACCATGGTAAGTGTGGATTCATTCCTTGTCCAGTTTATAATCACTAAGGAATCACCAAAGATATGTAGGTATGGCAACCCGATATCTTTGGCCATATATAATGATGTCCATAGTGCCAGAAGCTTCGCTATAGTATTAGTGCTACGTCCACACCCTAATTTGATAGAGAGAGAGTGTTGCTCATTTAACCAAATATAGACACCTACACCACCAAGTGAATCTACCGCAACACCATCAAAAAAAACCAAAGGAATTTTTTTTTGTGGGGGGTCACCAATGTGCCTGATCTTGTTTCTGTTTACTTGAGGCACCTGATGAGAAACAATATCAGTCAAGATCGTATGACAAATTCTGGGGATAAAGGGTTCCATATCATAAAAAATGGAGTTGTTCCTGCACTTCCAGAGATTCCATATAAAAAAGAAAGGAAGATATAAGAGCTTTCCACCTCTTGAAACCCAGGTGGACAAATTTCCAGAAAGAGATGAGGCAGACCACTGTAAATGTAAACCAAACAAACTTCCCAAGCCATGAATGACCTCCTTAACGAAGGAGCAGCCAACAAAGATGTGTCCAATCGATTCCTCTTCCATTTTACAGAGACATCATCCATTAGGGCCAACCCAACCCCGCTTGTGCAAGTTATCCCAAGTATTAATTTTGTTATTAACAACCAGCCAAATGAAACATTTCAGTTTCTGAGGTATGTTGAATCCCCAAATATTTGGGAGAAGATTGTCTCTTATCGGATGCATATGCTCAGACACGATAAGCTCATAATCTTTTTTTGCCGAGACCATTCCCAACTTTTTATCAAACATCCAAAGCAAGGAGTCCTCATGATTTCCCAATCTAATGCCACCGTGAGACATGCCATTGACAAAGGACGACCATTGGTCGGCCCACACACCTCCCAAGCAGAGATCAGTCGCCGAATACCAGTAATTTAAACCAATTTGAGGTCCATCCAAGTTTTGTGCCTGGGCCAGACTAGTAATCCCATAAGCAGACAAATAATCTCGAAGGTCCTCTGGCAAGTAGAAACAAGAGTCCAAACCAGCAATCGGATCAACTCCCAGGCGAATATTTAAGCCATTACCCACCTTCCAGCCAAGCTGACCAGTGATCCACGATAAAATCCTTATGAAACCATTCAAGAAGTAAGAAGTTCCAATGATAATGAATTTTCAGGCTTTGATCCAGTCCACCAATGGAATATTTTTAACGTACTTAGATGTAATGATCCGGTTCCAAATACTATTCCCATTAAGTAGCAGCCACAAATTTTCAGTCAAAGTGAGATCCCAAACCATTCCAAATTCTTGATACCCCATCCCCCACATTCGATAAGGATAGATATCGCATCCCAGCGAGCAAGATGATGTTTCTGATGTCCATCGATGCTCCCCCATAAGAACAAAGAGATAACTTTCCTCAGCCAATTCAGAATAGATTTAGGGCATTTGGCCAGAGCAAACCAATATACAACAAGTCCGAAGAGAATTGATTTGATAGGTACAACTTTGCCACCCAAAGATAGTTGCCTATAAGACCAGTTTTTAATCTTGTTTTTTAACCTTTCCACCATCCAATTCCAATACGAGGATCGATATCCCAAGGGTTTGAGGTGAAACCCCAAGTACTTAAAAACCATTTTATAGATCCTGAGAGAGCTGAAAACCTTTTATCCATCCTTTTAGCTTAGCATCTAGAATAATTATGCTAAGGCTTTCGATCACCAGGATGAAAAGTAGGGGAGATAAGGGACAACCTTGCTGAATACCTCTTGAAGCAGGAAAAAAATCAGAAGGTGTTCCATTGACTAAGACTGCAAAGCATGCATTTGTTACACATCCCATAATCTAGTTCACACCTATTAGAGGCAGGCCAATCTGTAGGACATCAATCTTAGAAAGGTCCAATTAACCCTATTGAAAGCCTTAACCAAGTCAAGTTTTAAGACCATCACATTAGAATTCTTGGTTTTTATAAAGCACAGAATTTCTTGAGTTATTCCCACTGGTTCAATAATATTCTTATCCTTTAGAAACCCAAATTGTTGAGCTGAAATACTTCTGTTCAGTAAGGGTTTTAGATGAAGAGCTGCAATCTTGGATATGACCTTGGACATAAGGTTGCATAACGAGACAAGGCGAAAATCAGCATAAGTAGCAAGCTTTTCACATTTAGGGATCAGAGTCAAGAAGGTTGAATTTAGTGCACTAGGAACTTTCCCACCAATTCTAGCTTGTTCATCAGCCATGACTAGTTCCTCCCCAATGAGATAAAAAAAATCCAAGAAGAACTCAACCGGCCATCCATCCAGGCCTGAGCTTTTATCTTTCTTGAAACCCTTGAGAACAGCTTTCACTTCATGAGGAGCTATAGGCTCAAGGAAACAGTCTTCATCCTCTTTCTTAGTCAGCTTGGGGAAAATCCTAATCACCTTCAGCTGATCTGATATATTTGTAGACCCATCATCCTGGAAAAGTTCACTAAAATGCAGTTTCCCCAACTGCTTTAAAGGAATGTCCTCTAACACCACATTACCAAACTATCATTCATGGACCAGATTGCAATAGAATTCCTTCTAGCAAAAGCAAAGGAGTGAAAAAACTTTGTATTAGCATCCCCTTTATTTATACAGAGCACTCTTCTCTTTAGTCTCAGCGAGGTAATTTCATGAGCCCAGTACTTCCCTTTGCTCTCTTGGAGAGACTTAAGCCTCTCAGAATTTTTAGCAGACTAAAGACCAGAGTCCATCTGTAGAATATCAGCAATCTCAGAATTTAAATCCAAAATCAGTTGTTTCCTTTCTCCTTTTTTCTTCCTTTCCGAGCTCTTCACAGCACCCTTTAGTCTGCCTAGCTTAAGAGAGAAGCAGTCCAAATGTGTAAGAGGACCCGAGGTCAGAGGAGCCATCCAATAAGAATTAACCAGAGAGGTGAAATCATCCTCCAAGAGCCAGGCTCTATTAAATTTGAAAGGATAACATTGAGCAATAAGTCTCAGGCCCCATTCCAGGAAAATCGAATAATGATCAAAGACATCTGAAGGAGTAGCCCAAGATCTATAGCGGCCCAGGTAGGGCAGGAGATAGTCAGATAATAAAAAATGGTCAAGTCTTTTGCTAACCCCTGCATCCCCCTGCCTACCATTCCTCCAGGTAGGGCCAGGAGAGTTCAGTGAGAGATCAACCAGATTGTTATTGGCTATAAGTTGGGTGAAATAAGAGGCCAAGGGGTTAGACCTAGCAAATGTACCCCAAACTCCAGCAGAGGAGATAGTAAAATTAAGATCACCAGCCAGGAGTAAATTAGGTAGAGACAACAACCCCCTAGCCTGAATGTTGTCCCAAAAAGCAGTTCTCTGTGCATAAGGTCCATAGTAGTTTGTAATGGTAAAGACTTTTGTAATCCCTCTAATGCTAGCCCTGATCACAATGCCAGCAATGGAAGAGAAGGCCTTACAACGAACTAGGTGAGGGTTCCATCCTGCAAGGAGACCACGAGAAAGTCATGTAGCATCGAGAGCACAGAACTCCCATCCAGGTTTTAATTTTGAAAATAGAAGGAGAGACTGAGAAAAGGTACACATAGTTTCTTGAAGTAGAATCGTATCCAGATTAAGATCAGAGAATAGAGAGCCAAGGGCTTTTTGTTTGGAAACCCCTCCAAAACCTTGAATATTCATGGACATAATTTTCGTGGGGAAAATGATCCTTCAAGCGAACTTGCTCTAAGAACCTATGAGTTGGATGACAAAATACGAGACTGTCTAGCAGCATTTTTCAACCTAAGTGAAACCGGAGTATAATTTCCGAGAGAGTCAGAGTCCACAGAGGAAGGCTTATTAGCCTTTCAAATGGTCACATTTTTGTAGCGGATGGAGTCCAGGGGAAGCGTAGAGGGAGATATTGGTGACTTATCAGAGAAAATTGATAGGGAGTTTAAGAGGGGGGGATCTAGGAAAGCAAGATCCTCTCTGGGACAAGTGGGTAAGGTGTTCATAGGAGAATCATAAGAGTTGAGAGAGGGAGTGGTAAGGGAGGCTGAGGGAGTAGGGAGAGAAGGGTAATGTTCTAGGGTAAAGGGGGGAGGTCCTTCCTTTGGTAGGTCTGCAGAAGAAGAGGAGGGCTCCAATATAGTTTGCTTTGGAGACACAGCATTAGTCACAAGACAGGAGTATCGGGCACATACTTCAATGTTTTCAATATACATTAGCTCACCCTTGGAAAGTCCTTCATAGGGAGTAGGTGAGGAGGAAACATAAATGTCATCCAAAGAGCAAGCTAAGGGTTCTAGGGGAGGGGTACAATCCTCAGGTTTGGGAGAGATAGAGCTCGAACCAGGACTAGGACAAGGCATAAAGACTCTCTCATGGTAGTAATTACACCTAAAGGGCATGTTAAGGTAATCAAGCCTCTGAATAACAATATGATCCCCACATACAATCTCAATTTCATGAAGTAACCCTTGGGAGATGTCAAGCTCAACCAGGACTTTTGCAGTCCTCTTGTCAAATAACAAGTGAAAGTCCTTTTCAAGGGAAACAAAACGCCCCATCAAGTTATCCAAGCCAGTGAGGATATCCTTGTTCCACAGAGGAAAGGGTAATGCAGATAGAAGAACCCACAAGTTCCTGATGGTGACTCGTTACGTAAGCGGATCAAAGCCAGAATGCCAACAGTTCAAGACAAGAGAACCCTTCTGAATGGTCCACAACATTCCCAAAATACAGGTGGCATCATACTCTTCGATAAACACAAAAACCAACAAGTTATTTGCTAGAATACTAACATTGGGAACGTAGTGAATCACAGGTTTCCAATGAATGGTCGCCCATTCAACCCATTCATCCTTTGTCAAAGAGCAGTATTCTTGTCTACCAAGAAGGGCACGTCGACTAAGGGTATCAACCTTGTCCAAATATACATCATGACCTAAAACAAATTGGCGTTTTAGGTTTAAAGCCTTGAGTGACTTTTCCTTTCGATGAGCACGTCCAGGGTTTTGTGGACGGCTCCTTGAAGACCCCCCACCAGCCAACAGAGAAGCACTAGGGTTACCCGAAGATGACATGAGCTTCCAGGAGGACACAAAACATTCATAAGACCCTCGAGAAAGCAAAAAAAACCAACAGACAAGAGAAACACCACCTAGTCACAATACAAGGCAAGCGCGCACAAGAGAAAAACCACCCGGTCATAATACAAGGCAAGCATGCGGCTCCAAGATAGAGCGCCCAGAACCAATCCCGTGCGCTTAAACCCAAGGTAAGAAAACAGTAAAGACAGGGAAAAAGGGACAGACCCCTCACGGCTTGCCAGTCTAACAGTGACCAAGCCTCAACAAAACATACCCACTGACAATCGGAGTAACCGAGACCCAGCTGACGCAACTGACAGAAACCCAACAAAACCATAGGCTAGTTCCCACTTTTTTTAAACATGGTTGGTACTAACCCTTAGATTACAGGGTGGACTCCATGTGGGGTGGTCACATAAAAACCTAGAGAACCTTAGAAAATCGAAGAACACTAAGACCCAGACCTAGAACAGATTAAAAAAGCGTGGAAAACGGAAAGTACCTAAGCTCGAGCGCATCATTAGTATGAGTTCTTCCGATCGCTCAAGTCAACCAAGGTGACATCACCCATCAAATCTGGAGCCATGCAGGGGAAATAAACCGTCCAAAGTCACAACAAATAGTCTGATGAACCACACAATCCACTCGACTGAGTGAGTAGACAGGCACGTGCAAATACCGGGTCAAACACTAACAATGTGCATGCCAAAAAGAAAACCAATAGGTGGCCGACGAAACTTGGAGACCGAAGATAAGAACACTTCAAGCCACAGGAAAACGGACCGCAACCAAAGCCATACACACGACAAAACTCAGAGAATAACCCAAACAGGCAGTAAGCTGTCTATGCAGGGTCAGAAACTAGCACCAGGACGGTTACATCCACAGAAGCCAGTCATAGAGGCTGCCATGGAAATATTATCAATATGCCTCATACCTACACTATTGTCCATGCTTACTCTACCCATTCAGCCATTTCGGGGTGAATAGATTTAATTGTTAAAAAAAAAGAATTAAAATGGATTAGGATTGTTTTAAAATTAATATTTCAAAATAAATAATTAAAATTAATTAAGTTAATTTTAAAATCAAAATGGTTATTAAAGCAGGTTTCTAAAAAAATTTAAAATTGTAATAATATTAGTGAAAATGCTTAAAAAAAACTAGCATTGTTCCCTATGTAGCTCCCTTGCTAAACATAACTTTATGTAGCTGCCTTGCTAAACATAACTTTGTGAACCTTGGTAAAAGAGAGCGAAAAACTAAATTAGAGACTTTTTTCTTTTTTCTTCTTCTTTTTTTTTTTTACTAGAAGGAAAAAAGCATGTCCTTGTTATTCAATATATAGAATCAAATGGCATCTGATATACCATCCCTATCATAGGGTTACAATCAAACAAGATCATGAAGAAAGTCCTTTTCAACTAGATTCTAGGAACGAGCCTCAAACACTCAAGAGCTGGCCATGGGGAAGGGTCTCAGTACCTTGAAAATATGGAAAGTCGTGCCTCAAATTTAACTTCATACGTGAAATGACAAAAAAAAATCAAGGAAAATAAATCTTATAATATTTTGATTTTCCGTAATTAATAATCTAAATATCATTTATCTTAGCATTCAAATGCTTATTATCTCTTGGATTTGGTTCATTAAGACTAATGTTAATGTTAGGTGAATAATTGAGCATGAATGTGTGTGAATGGTATAAGACTTTTACCATGTTATGTTATTAATGACGATGAATATGTGATTACGTATGCAAATTAAATGTGGAATGTAGATTATATTGTAGATGTAGAACTAATGCAATATTTGATGTGAGAGAATGCATGTGGTTATTTACATGTCATTAATGATATAAAGTATCTCTTTTAACAACTACATGTGTTATTGGATAAATGTATGTTACTGGCTAACCAACCTATAGATTTGTCAATTACGAGTTAACCATATTTTTATAAATGCCAAGGTACCATGGATGTTGTGGATATCGGGAGGATAATGATGCGATACCAATTTTATTGTGATTTAGGTTGTTATTTCCAAATATTGTTATGATTTGCGGGTGAGTGCATGTGACTTTTGATAGGACTTCTAGCTTGCCTATAGTGGTTGTTCAATGACGCGACCCTTAGAATAGTGATTGCACACTATGTTTGATAAAGGGTGTTGGCCCTAATGATATCAGGGGGTGGGAACATGTTTCCATCGTGCATCCTCTGAAACATGGAGTTGTGAGAGGGTTGTGCTAAGTCACGCTCCCCAAGAAGTGTGATGATCACTACCGGTTTCCACTAGGGAAGCTTGGTTGATGTAATCAACAGTTTCGCTTACGAGTTCTATCTAGGGTTAGATCAATATAGTTGGCACTTTATGATATTCCAACAGAGGAAGAATAGGATGTGGAAGGTAGTTGTGAATTAGTAAGGAGAAAGCATGTAAGTTAAGAATGGTGTGGAAGTTAAATATAACAATTTGGTTACTTGTCTGTGTGTTAAAACTCTTGCTTTACTCATGTATGATAATCTATGTATGTTGTATTATTCACAGTATATTAATGTGAAATAGATAGTGAGTTGTTGATGTTTGATTATTGACTTATTGTCTTGCATGCTTGATTGTGAACATATAGAAATGATGCTTATTTAGTTGTGCTTTTGCATATTTGTTGTGAGCATTTAGACTTTATGTATTAAGGTCAATGGTTGTTGATTATTAGTAACCACATGAGAGGTGTATATGCTGGCCACATATACGCCTTTGCGCGGGTACATTAGTATAATTCATTAGTGCAGTAGTTATTAGTGATTGGGTGAAATTTAAATGAATTGTTGAAGTAATATATGTATGTTGAAGATTAAATGATTTGTTAACATGTGCGTGTGTGTGTGTGGTTTACAAGGATTTGACATACCACGTTTAAAAGTCAAACAAATTAAAGAAATTGTTGAATTATTGTACACACACACTCACTCAAGATAAGTATTTAGATACTATGTATATGTATAAAAGTACATACATAATATAATATGGTAAATATGAAATATCTTTATTAACTTAGGCAGGGTAGGATAATGTACTAAATGGGGTACATGTTGGAATTCTTATTTATAATGAGAGGGGGCCTGAATTAGTATGAACCGTGGATTTAACAATTTTGCTTCTTTGAAAATTTATTTTACTTACTATTCAATCGACTAATAAAACAACAGTGCGTAGATATATGAATTGTATGCATATATATATATATATATA